>JAVJIF010025023.1:0-61787 GCA_038442645.1 Agave tequilana | reverse complement strand
AAGAAAGCATTTTGTATCACTTTCTTATGCTGGAAATAAATAAAAGTGACACTTTTCTTTTTGCCTCTTTCATTGTCTTGAACTTTTTGTCTTCAGTTAGACTCATAGAAGCAAAGAATCTTTGACTTTGTCAAAATTATGATGATAATCTTAATAGTCAAACTTTGTAGGAAAGATCCTATTTCAGGAACTCTCACAATACTGTCAGAGGTGTAATATTAACTTGAAAGAGATGAAATAATTTTGGTGGACCTGCCACTTTATAAGAGAAAGTGACAAGTAGAATTGGTACCCCCAGGGAGGGTGAACTTTTATCAAGTGTTTGGGATTAACTTGATTGAGCTCAGCTGGGGATTTGATGGAAACACTGTTGATGGTGTAGTATTAACCTAACAATGCTTTTAGGTAGACTTGTTATTCTGTTGAAGAGAATAACAAGTGAGACTAGACTCGTGGGAATCTAGGAAAGTTTGTTACCGTTAGAGGTGTGATATTAACTTAACGGGTTGAAAGTGGTCTTGTCAGAAGTGTAATGTTAACTTGACAAGGATGTGAGTCAGAGGTGTGATATTAACTTAACTCAGAAGTGTCACTGTCATAGGTGTAATGTTTAACTGACAGTGAGGGTAATGCTAGATAGAGGTGTAATGTTGAACTTGGCATTGGTCATCTCGGCTTGTATAAGGAAGTCCGAGGGAAAGTCATGGCCATAGGTGTATTGTTTAACTTAGCAATGACTTGATGCTAGAGGTGTAATGTTAACTGGCATCATCCATTTCAGCTTCGATATGGAAGTCTGAAGAAAAGTAACTGTCAGAGGTGTAATATTAAACCTGACAGAAACCTGATTACTGTTTAGAGGTGTGGTGTTAAACTTTAACAGTAATTTGTCAGAGGTGTAGTATTAACTTGACAAAGATTGACTCATGATAAGAGCAATTTGAGGACCTGTCATTCTATTAGTGAGAATTGACAAGTGAAAATTTGAAGTGCCAGAGGTATAGTGTTAACTGGCAAATTTGAAAGTTTGACACTCCGTGTAGAGTTGAAAAGCAAAATTTGTACTCGACAAGGAATATTGAAAAGTTTCCATTACCAGAGGTATAGTGTTAACTTAGTAATGGTGTATTTTATAGACCTACCATTCTGTGGATGAGAATTGGTAAGGGATTTTGGAGGAAAGAGTAGAGCCAAGTCCACTTAGGATTTTTAGCAAACTCTCAGCTATCAACGGATTTGAGGTGCCTTTACCAACTACCGTTTGAGTTGGGCTAGCCATGCTATTCCCCTCAGCAAGATGAGTTGTCAAAGACTTATGTGGGCTTAAAGCCAACATTTTCCTCTATCCTTAGCCGTCGGGGCGTCGGATGTTATAATGAAGAAATTCTTCTTTACTTTGATCAGAGGTGTACTTTTAACTTGATCAGCGGAAGAATACCATCTAAGGATAGTATTTCTTCAGGAACCTGCCATTGATCGGCATCATGAGTGTATCACCATTTGAGGTTATGAGGCGATATGACCCATTTGAGTAGACTGACTCTACTACAAATGGTCCTTCCCATTTGGGTTGGAATTTTCCTTTTGTCTTGTGCGTCATTACATGGGTCTTCTGACGGCTAAGACTAGATCGCCTTTCTTGAAAGTTCGCACTTTAACTTTCTTGTTGAAGGCTCTGGTAATCCGAGCTTGGTAGAGCTCGATTTGTTGTTGGGCATGCAGACGTTTATCATCTAAGGCCTCCAGTTCCTGGAGCCGCTGTCGATGCTTCTCCTCGGTTGTCATCTCCGCTGTCAAGACGACACGTAGAGATGGAATTTGGATTTCCAGTGGGAGCATGGCTTCACACCCGTATACCAAAGAAAATGGCGTAGCTTTAGTTGGGGTTCGCACAGTTGTGCGATAGGCCCATAAGCATTCACCCAGTTTGTCGTCCCAGTCTCGTTGACTTTTGAGACGAACTTCTTGAGAAGCTTGCCAATAGTCTTGTTGAAAGCTTCCGCGAGGCCGTTAGCAGCAGGATAGTATGCCGTTGAGGACACACTCTGGATTCTGAACTTAGCGCAGAATCTCTGGAAAGCCTGGCTGATGAACTGAGGTCCATTGTCATGGACAATTCGCCAAGGTACACCAAAACGGTAAACGACGTGATGCTTCACGAACTTGATCACGTTTGATGATTTTACCTCCTTCAGAGGAATAGCTTCGGCCCATTTAGAGAAATAATCGGTTATTACCAGAATAAACCGATGTCCTTTTGATAATGGTGGGCTGATAGGTCCGACCACGTCCATGCCCCACATTTCAAATGGCCAGGTAGAGGCCGTAGAGTGAAGGTACCCTGGTGCTTGATGGATGAAATCGCCGTGCACTGGCAGGCGTGACATCTCTTGGCATAAGTGATGGCATCGGCAATCATCTTGGGCCAGTAGTAACCCAATCTTTGGAGTCGATGTGCCAATTTTGGGCCGGGTTGGTGGGCTCCACACATGCCGTCGTGGGCTTCTTTCAATACCTCTTGAGCCTCTTTGGTGAGAGGCACCGGAGCAAGACCCGTCAGGCAATCGACGATACAATGTTCGTGTAATCGCATTGTAGTAAAATTTAGGGGCTTTCCTTCGAATGGCAGCCGCCCTTGGCGTCTTCAGGCAGGATGCCATACAAGACATAGTCGATATAGGGGAATCGCCAGTCTTTAAGCTCTGGCCCGGTTGACAATTCCAGTGCTTCTTTGCCTTGACAATCACCCTTTGACTCCTGATAGCCCTCGAGAGCATTTCTCGGGCAATACAGGTCGTGGCTGTAGACGAATATCTTCTCCATTGCTCCAGCTGGAAGAGCTAAGGAGGCCGCGAGGGATGCGAGTGCATCCGCGTGCGCATTTTGCCTGCGCGGTACATGGTCGATATAGAAGCTTGTAAACCCCTCGGCCATGCGGATAGTTGCGTTGTGGTAGGGTACTAGGTCCTCATGTCTGACTTCGTACTCCCCGCGAACTTGGCTGACGATGAGTTTAGAATCACCGTATGCTCGAGATTTTTAACGCCAATCTCATCGGCGAATTGCATCCCAATCAAAAGAGCGTTGTACTCCGCCACATTGTTGGAACAAGGCTCAGTTAATGAGACAGCTCGGGGAATCACATATTTTGTGGGAAACGAGTAATACTCCTACCCCTGCCACTATGTGTCCTTTTGGGCTTGTTCTTGATGCACCGTCGAAGAAAGTTGCCATACTTGACTTTCGAACGATGTCTGAGTCAGGCTGACTTCAGCAACTTCATCTGGGAGATCCTCGTAGACTTTGGCTGCCCTCGAATCTGGGTGTTCAGCTAGGAAATCCGCCACTGCTTGTCCCTTAATGGCCTTTTGTGGTAAAAAGTGCATCTCATATTGGAGAGCAATATGGCCCATTTTGCCAGCCGGCCGTTTAATGATGAAGGCTTAGTCATAAGTAACCTCAGGGGGTTGACTTTTGATATGACGTTTATAGTTTGGCGTACCAGATAGTGCCGCATTTTCTGAATAGCGAACACTAATGCCAAACATTCCTTCTCGATCGGGTTATACCGATGTTCGGCTCCGATCATTGTTCTACTCAGATAGTAGATTGCTTGCTCACGTCCGTGATCATCATTCTGAGCTAGTAGAGCTCCCAAAGAATGATCCATTACTCGGACGTATACCAGGAAAGGCTTTCCGGATACCGGAGCTGCAAGGACTGGTGGTTGGGTGAGGTATTGCTTGATTTCCTCGAACGCTTGTTGGCAAGCGTCATCCCAATGAATGAGACACCCTTCTTCATTAACTTAGCGAAGGGTTGGCATCTTCCGGAGAGGTTTGAGATAAACCTGCGGATGTACGCCAATCGTCCCTGCAATCCCCTGAGTTCTTTGAGATTTCTCGGGGGTTGCATCTCCTGGATAGCGCGAACCTTTTCCGGGTCCAAGTGAATTCCGGTGGATGTTACAACAAATCCTAAGAATTTGCCACTGGCCACCCCCAGGAAGGACTTTGTGGGATTCATCTTCAATTGATGAGCCCGCATGATGTCGAAGACCACCTTCAGGTCCGCTATGTGATCACCTTTAGTGCGGCTTTTTACCGCGATGTCATTAACATAGCATTCCACCGTTTTGCGCATTTGCTGGTGGAAAATGGCGTTCATGGCCCTTTGGTATGTTGCCCCGCATTTTTCAGTCCGAAGGGCATGACGGTGTAGCAATATACCCCTAGAGGTGTCCTGAAGGAGGTATGCTTTTCGTCATCAGGATACATTTTGATTTGATTATATCCTGAGAATCCGTCCATGAAGGACATTCGTTCGAATCCACAAGTATTGTCAATCATGACATCTGTGATCGGCAATGGGAATTCGTCCTTGGGGCAGGCCTCGTTTAGATCGCGGAAGTCGATGCAGATCCGGATCTTCCCGTTCTTCTTGGCGACGGGGACGATGTTGGCTACCCAGTCGGGATGTTGTTCTTCCCTGATGAAGCCAGAATCAATAAGTTTTCTGACTTCTGATTGAATTGCCTCCATATTTCTGGACGAAACCGTCGCTGCTGTTGTTTGACAGGCTTTACGTCCGGATTGATGTTGAGGCGGTGCATAGCCACCTGAGGATCGAGTCCTGGCATGTCCTCATAATTCCAGGCGAAGACGTCTATATACTCTTGTACAAGAGATATTAGATCCTTTTTCTCCGAAGGTGACAGGCCGTCACTTATGAAGATGGGCTTAGGGTTAGCCTCATCTCCTAGGTGATCTGAACAACCTTATCTTCTGTGGGTGGCTCGCGCTGTTCAAAGCGAGTGTCCCAAAGAGCATTTAAATATTTGATCCAAGGATCTGTATCAGATTGGATCATTTCTTCATTTCCATCTTCCAGGTGGCTTGTCGAAACCATGTTCACTGAAAGTTCCTTGAAGATGTTGCCAACACTGACATCTGACTCCAAGATGATGTGTCTGAAGAGTAATCGTTGCTCGACGATTCTTGAGAATCGGAGGCTGATGGGACCGGAGTTGATACATAGCCCAACCCCCGGCGCGTCCGATGATAATAATCGGGGGCCTTCCCTTTCGGCAAAGGATCGAAGTAGCGTTCTCCTTCCTTTGCCGAAGTTCAACCCGGTCTGTTGGTTAGATCGTACCCCATGCACTTCATCATTTTGAGCGCTTTTGGTTCATAATGACTGAGCTGAGGGGATTCTTCCTCACTTTCTGAGTCTTCGCGGGGCATTGGCTCAGACGAGATTCGCCCAAAAAGAATTGGTTTTGGCCTTTTCGTCTTGGCTGGAACCATAAATATAGATTCTTGCGCATTACCATTACCTTGGTATGTCTCGAAGGACGACTTCACTGGTACATGCAACGATGTCAAAGCATCTACTGCCGACCAGGGTCATCGTCTACTTCAGTGCTAGTGTCTGATGGTACTGAATCAGAAGCAAACACAGAAAAATACGCAAAATCTAAATCTTCATTAATATACCAACCGCCTGCATCATCAGCGGAGGTATTATCAACATCGGGCTTATTAATGCCCGTTACAGGTGGATCCAGCTCCCACACGCACTCATCTTCCTCGGGCTCGGTGTCAGCTTCGTTACCAGAGTCTGGCTCCTCTGGTTGCGGGGTTTTATTTGTCTCCACAGGATCCTGGTACAGCAAAGAGTCGGTGAAATAATTCTCGACCCTTTGAACGGATACCTTTCGGCAATCAACGTCTGCACCTTTCCTCTCCCGTCAATGTATTTCATGACTTGGTGGAGAGTGGAGGGAACGATGGAGTTGCGGTGAATCCACGGTCGTCCCAGCAATAGATTGTAGGAAGTGTCAGCGTCGATGATGTAACATGTCACTTCCGACTTGAGGCTTCCAATCTGACATCTGAGCTTGATTTCCCCATCGGACGGGTCTGGTTGGCATTGAACCCATAGATAGTTGTCTGAGTAGGGCTCAAACGATGAGTAGGAATGCCCAGATATTGCATGACCCGGCGAGGCATGATGCTCAACGCGGACCCTGGATCTACCTGAATGCGGTTCACCTCAGACGATCCAATATACCCTGTGAAATACAGGGATCGATCATGCTTCCCTTTAACCTGCATATCATCTGCTGTGAAGGTAATGCAGGGAGCATTTGGGGAGGTGTGGAGGCAATCCTACATCTTCCTCCTTCGGCACCTGGGTCATGAAGACCTCGACATTTGCCAGAGCTTCTTGTAGAGCTTCTCTGGTCGACTTTGATAGTCTAAGAAGTTCATACAAGGTAATGCGTGCCGGGATGTTGGCCAATTGAGCCAAGACATCAAAGCGATAAGGCGCTGTGGATCCTTCCGCTATACCTTTGGAAGAACTCGAGAGATCGAATCTCTTTCTGCTTTTCCACAGGTGGCTTTGTGGAGGGCCTGATTGGCTCTGCAGTTGGTTGTGGAGGGGCTACTGCCGTCTCGCCGTACTGTTTCAAGTACGCCTGTCCTGAACGGGTTCCCGCCATCGGTTGGTTGGGCTCTGCGGCCAAGACTATTATTTCCTCCTCTGAGTCGGTTAACGAGGGAACATCAGTCTCGGCTTCTCGAGAGGAGGCACCCACCATTGCAGGATGAGGCCTTTGCCTTGCCTTTGGATTCCTGTTGGTCACAGTAGTCCATTGCTGTTCATTGACAAGGTCAGGGTAGACCCACATGATTTCCCCTGAGGTGTAGGGACGGGTGCCAAGCCTTTCTCTTGCTGCTGGTGAGGGTCTGTGTTGACCACTCTCAGCTCTCCTCTTGGAATAGGGGCCACCCCCGCAGGCGTTGGGGGTTGTCTTCCAAACTGGAGAACTGACGTCACATTAGCCGTCACCTTCTTCTGCTCTGGTCGGAGTTTCAACACCTCCGCGTCAATCAGAGCTTGAAGGATGTCTTTGAAGACGTAGCAGCTCTTGGTAGGGTGCCCCAGCATCCTGTGGTACAAGTGATTAGTATCCAATATTGCATATTTTATATCATAATCCCCATGCATAATACAAATAAATAAGTGATTTTTAATCCTCTTCTCTACTTATTTGCAGGTATATACTTAAAGGAGAGTTAGTCAATTAATTACCTTAATTAGCAATAATTAAGGTGATTAATTAAAAGATTAAAGATAAAGCCAAATCCAATCCAGATCTAGAGAGATCCGCGCAACAAACTCAGAATCCAAGTAGTCCACGTGGATAACCACCCAACGACCAGATCTCACCAGAAAATCTGGGCTCAACGGCCCAGAATCCGCGGCGATCCCGCGGCAATCCGCGGCAAGATCATGCCGTTGAGCCCCGGATTTTGTGGCAACCACCTTATCTCCAGAAGCTTCTCAGTTCTCCTATAAATACCCTATGAAGACCTGCGAGCTGAAAGTGATCAGAGAAGAGAGGAGATTAGTTTTAGGTGTTGTAATTTTTAGTTGTTTTTCTCTAGTTTTCTTTAGATCTCTCTTCTCTATCCCTAGATTTCATTACAAAAGAGAGTGATTGTGAGGGAGAGAGCTTGTGTAATCAAGGGTGACAACTTGAAGCTATGCAAGGATTGATCCATCCTCCATTCCTCTACTTGAGTTTGATTCTAGTTTCTTGTACTTTCTTTACTTGCTTTATTACTTGCTTTGTTTAGTTCTTGCAATCTAATTCAAGCTTGTTTTAGTTTTAATGGCTTCTTGTAGCTAGATTTTCATTCCATGTACTAGTTTAACCACTAGCTTAGCCACTTCACTACTCATGGGTGATTGCTTTTGTTAATCTTGCAAGTGTATGATCTTCTCTTCTCCGATGGTTAAACAACCATCTTGCAAATGAGAAAGTAATTAGGTCAACACGTGAGAGGAATTCTAAGCCTATGAAGTGACAACATTCTAGTCCAATCAAAATGGCGCCGTTGCCGGGGAGAGCGACGTATTTTTTTTGGTTTAAAGTGAAGTACTAAACTATTATTCTTCTCTGTTGCAGGTTTCAGGAGAAGAAAACAGGAAATTATTTACTGCAGTAACATCTAAGTGAACCTGGCTCTCAGCTCAAGAAAACAGAGACCAGGCTTCCACTGAAGTGCCGCGGACCCGCGGCATATCCAGTGGAAACGCGGCACTTTTGAGAGAATTTCTCACCAAATTTCTGCAGGGCCTCTGGTTCTGAAAAAATACTGCTGTTTCTATACTTGAAATCCTGGTTGTTCACTGTATTCCTGCTTAATTAAAAAACAGTAAAAAGTTGGGTGATAATTGTTAAAAATTGTTTAGACACTTGCATTTTAGGCACGTGTCTCTTCAATTCTTTACTTTTACTGTTGAAGAGTGCTGGAGGCAAGGTACGTGTTTGCATTGCATAATAGACTAGGACAAACTCTTGCTTGATTGTCTTGCTTAGAGTGCATCCTTGTTATTTTCTTATACACTTGCACAATTCAAAGTTAAGGGCATACCCGTAAATAAGATAAGGTGGGGGAGGTCATTACCCTTTCCTTAGCCCGAAAATCATTTACCCAAGCACTCACTAACCCAAGCCCTAATTTAATAAAAAAAAAAGTAGACGTTGGCCCTAGGGACATCTCGGACTCAATTAGGAGATTATCCTAAGGGGGAAAAGTGTTGGAATTTAACTCTTGCAAAATCGGTGTCTAGGAAAGGGTTTAGGGCCGAAAGCCCGAAGGTTGCTGGTTACTTAATTAAGGAACGTCTCCGGACGGAAAACCTCCCACCAACCTTACCCTTCCCTGGCTGATTAGCTTGTGGTTAGAGTCTACACTGAACCTCCTGTGGACGATCTATTGTTAGGAGTCGTCTAGGTCTAAGTCTACCCTAACTAGGTTAGAATTTTCTTTCTTTTGTTTGTTTGTTTGGTGTGTTTGTTTTTGTTTGTGATTGTGTGATATGGCCTTCAAAATTCTTTCAATAATAATCCATATTTCACACCATCCTTATTCGGATAATTCCAACCCAGTTTTTTACAATATGCACCAACCAAATACACGGGTTGGCCTTATCCGAATCAATACGACCCATACCCCCCATCTAATGATTATAATGTCCAAAATAATTTCAACTCTTTACCGAGTAATTGGGGATTCCAGTACCCGAGTCAAATTATCAAAATCCTTGTCCACCATATTCATTTCCTGAGTCCACTTCCTATACTCCTTTTTCTGAACCTCCCTTTGAAGAAAAATCTGAGTTGCAAAGGAGTATAGAAGCCAATTTACTGAGAGTTGAGCAACAACTTCAAAAACCATTTGTCTCTCCAATTCCACCATATTCTCAAGAATCTTACTCAGTTCCACCTTTTCATAATGAACAACCATTTGCTTGTGAACGAGTAAAGATTTCTTGTGTGAGTCAACTTTTCCATCATCACACACTTTTGACTCACACTTCCAAGACAACACTTCCTCTTTCCATCAAAACAATGAAATCATCGATTATGGAAAGATGCTTGAAGACATGACCAATGCTCAAAATGCTAGGAATCGTGACATAGAATTGATGATCCAAACTCTTCATTCTCATCCTCTTTCTAATGTCACTAGCCACTCTAAATCCAAAGAGTCATGTAGTCTTGGAAGTCCAGATTCAATTTCAGCACACTTACCTGAACTTGTCCACACTTCTGATCCAATTGATAATTTGGCAAGTTTTCCTTTTCCTGAAATTAAACTGGAACATGAATTTGATTCTGAACTTTCACTTGATGATTTCAACTTACTTCCTGATTCAATCATGACTTCCATAACCTTACCTGATTTCAATCCATTCCCAAGTCAGAATTGGATCCATTCCTATCCATTGTGAAATTGAATCACCAATCTTTTTGATGATCACATTGAACTTGACCAATTCTACACTTCTGAAAATTCTATTGATAAATTGGCAAGTTCTCCACATTTTATTGAACTACATGAGAATATGATCTTGAACCCAAACTCAGTGATTCAATTCTTTTTCCTTATTCCATAATGACTCCGGTATCTTTACCTCACATCAATCTTTTCCCGGAGTCAATCTTGGATCCTTTCACAATTCACAATGAAGTTGAATCATCCATCTTTGAGGATCATGTTGAACTTGCCCTATTTTACACTTCCGAAGATACCATTGACATTCTGGCAAGTTCTCCATCTTGTGGAATTGAACTCAAATGTGACCTTGATTTTCTCAATCTCTTACTTCTGAAACTGATTGTACAATTCTTAAGGAAGATGTTGACTTAAGTTTTGAAGAATTGTACGGTGATGAGCTTGAATTTCTTAAAATTGGAAGTAAAGAGATATCACTTTTAGAAAGTCACATTCCATCGTTGAACTCTGATTGTGGACTTGAGTTTTCATTTCTTGACTTGGACACAATTCTGACTTCACTTCGACTCCTGAACCATCACTTGATTTAAATCATAATCCTGAGTCGGTGTTCCTTTTCGAGTCCAAGTCAACAGTTCTATCAGTTCATACTCCATTCTGTGACAAGGAATTTGATAAATTTGAGTCTGAAATTATTTGGAAAATCTTAAAATTAGATGGGGGCATGTACATAATTAAAATAACACACGCATGCATCTTTTTAGTGGGTCATATTTCTGATATGGTTGGTGGGTTCCTGAAAACCCAAAGAAAAGATGATTGGGCCATGTTCCGTGGACCAATCAGACCACCACCGGAACCACCACCTTGAGGTAATTTTTGTTCCTTTCCCTTCCATTTTGTTTCATGCATACATATATCATGATGCATTGAGGACAATGCATGAAATAAGTGTGGGGGAGGGTTTATTACTAACATAGAGTTTTTAGATTTTCTTTCTTTTACACTTTCTTTTAGAAAATATTAAAAATAAAAAAATAAAAATAAAAACTTTTTGAAATAAGAAACAAAGTTTTGCTCTATTTTTAAGAAAATTAAGATGTATCTTAGAAATTAAGAAAGCTTAATTATGACATCTTAAACTTAGTTGAAATAATAGATCTTGTTTGAGATTATAGGCTAAGTAAGTAAATTGGTGAGATATTCTTATCTTGAATTTTTTGCCTTAGATAAATGCACTTTACACTTACACATTTCTTGGGATGGAGACAAAGACCAAAAATGCCATATAAATAAAATTTAAAAAAAAAAAAAAAAGAGAAAAAGAAAAAAAAATATAAATAAAGATCAATTATTAAGCTGGATAACTATGCCTCAAGAAGCATGGTTACTCACGCCTAACGGTGATCTCACTTATTAAGCTGGATAATTGTGCCTCAAGAAGCATGGTTATTCACGCCTAACGGTGATTATAAATAATCCCTTTAGTCTTGTGGCCTTTCTACTCGAGACCTTAAACCCGAGGGATGTTTTCTCATCTGGTGCCCTAAGACCGTCTGGTTTGGGAGTCATCGGTTAAAGGCTCGCTACAAGGGTAGACTAGAAAGCCTAGACTAAGGGAAGATTAAATAAAAAAAAAAAAAGAAAAAAAAAATATATATATATATATAAACAAATAAATGGCTTTATGGTTGGAGTTGAAATCCCAGAAATTTTCACAGAGCACGGTGTGCATATTATCTAGGTTTTATGAAGGATAAAAATTCAATCCAATTTTGAATTCTTACCTTAATTGAAGACAAGATCTTGCATGGATACTAAGTTTAAGGAAGAATAATTATAGGTGGACTTATGACCTAGGATCACTTATATTTTTGCAAAAATAGTTCGTAAACATGTCTCTTATTCAAAATGCGTTTTCAAAATACTAACATTTGTCTTCTTTCTTTATGGATTTGTGGGTGTAATCCGCTGAAAACCCTCAGGAGACAACACTCCTCCTCTAGGGTAACCTAGAGGTTTAACGGCTTGTTGCACATGCTCAGTGCAATCGCGTCACCTGCGAAAGTGGTGTAATAAACTTGTAGCTTAGTTTTTCTTTTTTTTTCTTGTTTTGCTCGGGACGAGCAAAAGAATAAGTGTGGGGGTGTGATTAGTATCCAATATTGCATATTTATATCATAATCCCCATGCATAATACAAATAAATAAGTGATTTTTAATCCTCTTCTCTACTTATTTGCAGGTATATACTTAAAGGAGAGTTAGTCAATTAATTACCTTAATTAGCAATAATTAAGGTGATTAATTAAAAGATTAAAGATAAAGCCAAATCCAATCCAGATCTAGAGAGATCCGCGCAACAAACTCAGAATCCAAGTAGTCCACGTGGATAACCACCCAACGACCAGATCTCACCAGAAAATCTGGGCTCAACGGCCCAGAATCCGCGGCGATCCCGCGGCAATCCGCGGCAAGATCATGGCCGTTGAGCCCCGGATTTTGTGGCAACCACCTTATCTCTAGAAGCTTCTCAGTTCTCCTATAAATACCCTATGAAGACCTGCGAGCTGAAAGTGATCAGAGAAGAGAGGAGATTAGTTTTAGGTGTTGTAATTTTTAGTTGTTTTTCTCTAGTTTTCTTTAGATCTCTCTTCTCTATCCTAGATTTCATTACAAAAGAGAGTGATTGTGAGGGAGAGAGCTTGTGTAATCAAGGGTGACAACTTGAAGCTATGCAAGGATTGATCCATCCTCCATTCCTCTACTTGAGTTTGATTCTAGTTTCTTGTACTTTCTTTACTTGCTTTATTACTTGCTTTGTTTAGTTCTTGCAATCTAATTCAAGCTTTTTTTTAGTTCTTTAATGGCTTCTTGTAGCTAGATTTTCATTCCATGTACTAGTTTAACCACTAGCTTAGCCACTTCACTACTCATGGGTGATTGCTTTTGTTAATCTTGCAAGTGTATGATCTTCTCTTCTCCGATGGTTAAACCACCATCTTGCAAATGAGAAAGTAATTAGGTCAACACGTGAGAGGAATTCTAAGCCTATGAAGTGACAACATTAGGCAAAGCTTTCATTATCAAGGAGATTGGTAAGCTTTGGCAAGCTAGCAAGGTAATCTAGTCTTGGATCGCTTTCTTTAAGTTTCTTGTTCTTTTCTTGTGAAAACCACAACCAATTCTTGATTTCTTTTCCAACGACTTCCACATGAACATATCCATCTTCTTTAGTTTCTTTTGCATCACTAAGTTTATAATCAAGAGAAGACTACTAGTTTTATCACTTCACAACCTAACGTTTAAAGCTTCCATCGCGAGCTCTCCCTGAGATCCGACTCGGTATAGCCCTATGCTATAGCGGAGACAAGAAGGGTACATCGAATACATTTACTACATAATAAGTACACCCCTTTCCCGTCCAATCAACAAGCAATAGGTGGGATTGTCAGTCTTGCCAACTTCCTCGGGCGCCTAGCTTCAGGGAGCTTCAGTCGGTTGCTCTTGTTGAGTAGTTTAAAGAGTGAATCGACATGTTCCTCCTTGAAGGAATATTGCTTGTTGGCGCGAGGCTGACTTGAAGAGCCACTCGCCTTGCCTGATTGAGGTTTGGCGGGAGATTTGGTCTTCGTTGTCAAATTATCCTTCCGCTTTGTTTGGAGGGATGTGTCCTGCGCACGCCTTGTCGACCTTTCCGGCCTAGGCTTACCTTCCTCCGCTCTGACGCGGGCGATAATCTCCTCAGCCTGTTCACCTTGTTGGACTAATTGCTTCCAGGTGCGGCTTTCAGCAACTCCTATTTGAGCAAGGAGTGAGGTTTGGAGATTGTGGCGGCATGTTTTTCCACCAGGGTGGCCTGGGTCATACCGCTTGGACACCGGAGTGCCATGTTCCGAAACCTTTCCACGAAAGTTTGGACGGACTCCCCTTTTCGCTATTTGGTAGCCAAAAGGGTGGGCATTGTGACCTCGGAGTCATCTTCGAAGAAGCGCGTTAAAAAGAGCTTCTCCAAATCGCCCCAGTTCTTGATAGAATCTTCTGGGAGCTTCATGAACCATTCAAAGGCCAGCCCTTTCAGGGTGCCGATGAACAGACGCGCCAGGATGGCATCATTATCTACTACATTCCCGGTTTGGGATTTGAAGTAGTAGATGTGCTGGTTGGGTGACCCCTTCCCGTCGAATGCTTGGAGGGTTGGAGCCTTGAACTTAGGAGGGTATGGAACTAAGTCCCACTCAGCCGGATAGGGCCGGACCACTCCTACTTCTAGGAGGTCTTTGCGATTGGCAAGGGCCTCGAGGCGTCGCTCCAGTTGACTCATTCTTTTGGCATGAGCCTTCCCCGGGTCTTGGTCGCCCTTTACTTGCGACGAGGATTTGGACTAACTAGAAGTAGATCGCTGCCTCTCCTCAGAAGGTTCGGAAGATGAGCTTCCTCCCTTTCTCCCTTTGCCTTTGACTTTTTAGGAGGAGACCTCCTTCTGTCTTCGAGCAGCTGTGCAATCGCCAGCTTGAGGGAGTCGATAGATTCCTGCTGAGAAAGAATCATATCCATTTGTGCCTTCTGGATTTGTTCCAAACGTCTAGCCGTTTCCTCAGGAGTGCCTGTCATGTAGGCAGAGGTCTCCTTCTCGACGGAAGAGTTCGAAGCCCTCGATTCCGCTACGGCGGAGTGAGAATCATTCACTCTAATGCCATGGGCTAAGGCATTATAGTCAATTGGGGGAATGGCCCCAGTCGGGCGCGAGTGTGTTGATACACTCCTTCCGGTTCAGAGTCAGACTCATCTGAGCTGACGGCAGGTTGTTTTCCCTTACTCCTGCTTGTCATATTCGCAGTGAGCTCCGGGTACTCAACGTCAGAGAAGGTTCTCCTTCTGTGGGAGCGTCTTCTTTTAGCTGACGGAGGAATCAGGGTCAGCTGTCTGACTAAAGACTGCTGGTGTACGCCTGATCCGCAACGGCACTCAGAGAGCATATGGATGAGCCGTTGGCAGCAACACGACGAAGTGGCCTGATTGGCACTTCTTTTCTTCGTCAAGTAATCCCTCAAATCCATGGGAGGGGGGATTGAAAAGATTAGCCTCACAACGTCAAAGACAGGAGGCATCCATGTGCCGTACAGCCTGGACGCAGGCTTCAGGGACGCGGTTCTTGCGCCGCAGCTGTTCAGCGCGCGTCTGGCGTCTCTGTTGAGACAAGACGCGCCTGTCGCGTTGCTGTTTGGTGTGTCGGGGCAGAGACACACTTGAGAGAGAGTGGGCTGCTGGGCCCCACGTCTATAGGCGCGTGCCTCTTGTGCTTGACAAGGCATAGAGGCTTCACCTTGGCGTTTGGTGAGTTGGTCCTCAGAGGACCTAACTGAAGGAATCTCGCGTTTGGGCCGCCAAACGCGGACTTCAAGGCGCCAGTTTGTATGCTGCGTCCAGCCTCAGTCAGACAACCAGAGGTTCCAGCTTGCAGCTGACGTGCACGTCTCCTCTGTCGACGCTCAGCGTTCCGATTGCGTCGCGGAGGTGGAGAGAGACCAACAACATCCTGATGCTGAACATCAGAGACTTTAACCACGCGGGTCTCCTGAGAGACGCTGATGCGGGTGTTCTGTGCGACGCGGTTGGTCGCAAAGGCAGTTGTGCCTGGGGCCACGCGGGCCT
Source organism: Agave tequilana (assembly GCA_038442645.1). Classification (NCBI taxonomy): domain Eukaryota; kingdom Viridiplantae; phylum Streptophyta; class Magnoliopsida; order Asparagales; family Asparagaceae; genus Agave; species Agave tequilana. Next base: position 46,318 of record JAVJIF010025023.1, on the reverse strand, counting down.
TCTGAGAGGCGTTGGCGCGTGTACCTTGCTTGGCACAGTTGGCGGCAGCAGCAGCCCGAGAGAGCCACAGATCGGGCCTCGGGGCCATTCCCCGTCAAGACCCGGCGGCAGACGCGGGTCTTTGGGCTCTTGGAGCCGGAAGAGAGAAACTCTTCGTACTTCGCCTGGTCGAACTCGACAATGAGCGATTCGACCATCTTCCCCTTACAGAGGACGTCATCCTGTGCCACGATTTGCTCATCAGTGACAAATGTAGTCCCCAGCGGAGTCGCCATCTCTTGTACGCGCCGGAAAAAAGAGAAGAAGAAAATGCTGTAGGATTTTCCTTGAATCAGATGAAAAATTACAACAAAAATAACTTTTCCTTCCAGTTACAAGGGAGGGAGGATGTTGAGTCTTGAATCCTCCCTTTGTTTAATGCTGGGTTCTTCGTGTGGCAGTGGAGAGTGAATCTTGTTCTCCGTTGACCGGATGACCGTCGGGATCGTCAGGGATCTTCTCTTCGGCTGGTAGAAAGAGTAGCACAGCTCTTGTCTACCAAAACCCTCAAAGAGAAGGTAGGCAAAGGGTAGCTTGTACGCAGCAAGCTTGACGAAGAGTTGAGCTCTCTCCTGTCTCTGCCGTGTCGTCTGATTGCCTTCTGCCTTCTAATTTTCTTCTGATCTCCAATCGCCCTCTTCTCGCTCTCTGATTTCCTCGACCTCATAGCAAACGAGGCTATTTATAGAGGTCCTAGGGGGTGAACGTGCCCCCCCTAAAAATGCTCCACGATGAGGGGCCAACTTCCCCGCTACATGGGCGGTGACTGGCCCCACGATCAGGGCGGTTATAACTGGGGCGTGGGTGCGAATCTCTCGCGTCTTGGTGCTGAGACGCGGGTGTCGAGCCCACGCGCCTTGATGTTGAGACGCGGGTGTCGAGCCCACGCGCCTTGATGTTGAGACGCGGGTGTCGAGCCCACGCGCCTTGATGTTGAGACGCGGATGTCGAGCCCACGCGCCTTGATGTTGAGGCGCGGGTGTCGAGCCCACGCGCCTTGATGCTGAGACGCGGGTGTCGAGCCTATGCGCCTTGATGTTGAGACGCGGATGGCCATTATTAGCCCTGCGTCTAGAACTTGAAATTCTGCTTTTTAATGGCTTGTCTTCTAGTGATTTTTAGACAGCCTACAGGCTTTTGGGCTCATTTCTCTTCATCTCCTTAAAGAATGGGCCTGCAAATAAATTAAACATTTAATTAGGACAATGCAGCTTTTATTCTATAATAAGTATGGAAATATGATACTAAATATGCAACATTAGCGACCAATCACACCCCCATACCTATCTTTTGCTCGTCCTCGAGCAAAACAACTAAATTATACTAAGGATTATTAGACCACTTTCGCAGGTCACGCGATTGCACTGGGCATGTGCAATAAGCCGTTAAACCTCTAGGTTTCCTCTAGAGAACGAGTTTTGTCTCGTGAGGGTTTTCAGCGGATTACACCCACAAAATCCGTAAAGAAAGGGAAACAAAGAGTTAGTATTTTCGAAAAGCATTTTGAAAGAGAAAAATATTTGAAATATAATTGTAAGATTAAGCAATCTATAAGTTATAGGAAAACTGAATTTTTCATTCCTAAACTTAGTCTCTATTCAAAAATTTGTTATCAATCAAAGTAAGGAGTCAAATTGTACTTCTCATCTAGTCTATTACTTTACCCTAAGTCATATGCACCTTGTGATTGTGAAAATTTGACTAAGGGTTCATTAACTCTAACTCTTATGCCTTATTTATTTATATATATATATTTTTTGGTGGTATTATTCCTTAGTTCTATTAGGCTTTCTAATCTGCCCATGTAACGAGCCTTTAATTGATGACTCCCAAACCAAATGGTCTTAGGGCACCGGGTGAGAAAACACCCCAAGGACTTAAGGACTCGAGCAAACAAGGCCACAAAACTAAGGATTTTATTATATGAACCCCTTTTAGGCGTGAATACTTATGCTTTATTAGGCACAAATACCCAGCTTAATCAGAGGATTTTTATATATATATATTTCTTTTCAAACTTATCTAATCATCTTTCGCATTAATACTAAAGCTTGCTTAGGCCAAAGCACCTAGCTAATCAATAATTAGATTTGTTTATCTTTGTTTTTTTTATTTTTTTTATAAGGCATAAGAATCTTTGTTTTTGAACCCTAAGTGTGTAAGTATATGAAGTGTGCATATTTCACTATGGCAAAGATCAAGACTAAATTACTTTGACAAATTATCTTCCTGACCCTAAAAATCAAACAAATAATCTTATTTTGACCAAGTATAAGAAATCCTAATTTGGATTTTCCTATTCCTTAAAATTAACTTAATTTCTTACAAAAAATATGTCAAAATATTATTTCTATTTTCTAAAAAGTTTTTAAAAGTAAATCAAATGTTAAAATTTTTTAATATTTTTTTAAAATAAAGAGGAAAACCTAAGTTATGTTAGACCCTCCCCACACTTATCTCATGCATTGTCCTCAATGTATGAATTAATGCGTAGATGCATAAAAAGAAGAAAGGAAAGGAAAATGTTACCTTAAGGTGGTGGTTCCGGTGGTGGTTTGATTGGTCCACGAAAGGCGGCTCAATCGACTTTTCGTTGGGTTCGGAGGAACCTACCAGAAATTACTCTAATATAACCCACTAAAATGATATATGCATGAATGATCTTTATTAAATATTTGACCCCATCTAATTTCCAAATTCCATAATTAATTTCGGAGTCAAATTTGTTAACCACCTTGTCCCAGAATGGAGTGTGAAAAGATAGAATGATTGACTTAGACTAAGGAAGTGCAGGAACTAATACCGACTCAGGAAGGTGACTTAAGTCAAGTAAAGGTTCAGGAGTCGAGATTGGTTCAAGAAGTGTGTCCAAGTCAAGAAGTTGAAACTCAAGTCCACATTCATTTTCCAACAATGGAATGTGACTTAATATTGGTGATTCAAGTTCAAGAATGATAGGTGGGGGAATCAAAACTGACTCTAAAATATTACTCAAGTCTGGTAACAAAATAGGAGTCAATATTGATTCGAAAATTTGAACTGGATCACAGATTTGAGAATCTAGGTCACATTTCTCATTGAGTTCAATGTCATAAAAATGAGAACTTGCCAATTTGTCAATAGGATTTTCAAAAGTGTAAAATTGGTCAAGTTCAATATGATCATCAAAAATGGGTGATTCAATTTCATGATGAATTGGCACAGGATTCAATGTTGACTCGGGAAAAAGATTGAAATCAGGTGAAGATACCGGATCATTATTGAATCAGGAAGTAAAATGAATCACTAAGTTGAGATTCATGATCATATTCATTTTCAAGTTCGATTTCAGGAAAGGGATAACTTGCCAAACTATCAATATCATTTGAAGTTTGGGCAAGTTCAAATGGTTGTTTGATTGAGTTTTTACCTGCACACAAAATATAGAATTTTAGATTTAGAAATAGAGATGTGCAAGGTGCTCAATACTACCGCTATAGCAAGTGGCTATGCGGGTCGTGATCCACAGGGAGGAACTAGCGATGGAAGCTTGTTTAGCAAGTTCTCTAAAAAATTATTCTTTTAGTTATTAAAAGGAAAATAAGAAAATAATAGTTAAAGTCTGGTTAGGAATAGGAGCGATATTTACAATGAGTTGGGAAAGAAAGAGTTGGAAGATGAAGTGTTGGTGATTTAATCTACAGAAATAAAAGAAAAGAAAACTATAAACAAAAAAAAACACATACCTACCTCTTCTGCCCTGTTTACCTTTGATCCGTGCAACGACTTACCTTGTCTTTGAAGGCATTCAAGCATGGCGTATAGGATCTTCCCCCTTCTCGATCTACATTACGAAAAGAAAAGACAAAATATACTAGCAAGAGAAGGCTTGTTCATCACCATAGGCCATCAAGGGCACTTCTTCGGCTAAGCAGTCTCGAAGCGATCAGATCTCATGGTTTGCAAGACATCAGAGAGAAAAAATAAAATAAAACAAGAATAGAAAAACAAAAATAAAACAAGAATAGAAGAACAAAAACAAACCTTGAGTTGATTCTATTAACAATGGAAGAAAAGTTTGACTTACACCGATGTCACCTCAGTACAAGCATGATCTCCTTCCTCCATGAAAGCATCCTCTACTCTCAGTTACATAAAGGAAAAATAAAAATTACAAAAAGAAAATAAAAACCTAAACTACAAACTAGCCTAAAAACCCTAGATTTTGCTCTGTACTACGCTCGACGCCCTTCTCTGTTGCTCTGCAGGGGTATTTATAGGAGCTGGAAGATGTAGAGTCCCGGTACAACTCCTCCACGAAAGCCAGTACCCTGTCTCATCCGGATTGCTGCGGAAACGCGGCTTGGGCCGCGTTTTCGCGGCCATATCTTGGATCCTGGCCACGCGCTTTCGCGCGTGTCCTCCTCTGGTCCGTCCATCTGGGTCTATCCTTCTAGATCTGTCATCCTGACTCTTTATTTTGAGATTTCGGGATAACTTGGGAAGCAAGTTACCCTAAATCCAAATCTTCCAATATCTTTTAACAACGAATTTGTTATCTTTGCACTCTCCTTCTTTGGCCTTTATCCTCATCCTGCAAGCATTTAGGGTTGAATAGAAGTCTATCCTTCCCTCTTCTTTTAGTATTTGCAACTTTTGCAATTGGTAATTGCAACTTTGACATTTGATAATTGCAACTTTTGCATTGGGCTTGAACATGGGCTTTTGGGCTTCTTTTAAGGCTTTATTCTTTATTTAATTAATTACTCAAGGCCTGCACACAATAAATAATAAAACATTAGTAAGTGTGCATAATTATAGAAATAAATATGAAAATGTGATAGTAAATATATTGATAAATATGCTAACCACCACCCCCACACTTATCTTTTTGCTCGTCCTCGAGTAAAAATAAAAAAACTAATCTAGCTAACTCACTTTCATAGGAATCACGGTTGCACTTAGCATATGCAACAAGCCGTTAAACCTCTAGGTTACCCTAGAGGACGAGTGTTGTCTCGTGAGGGTTTTCAGCGGATTACACCCACAAAATCCATAAAAAGGAAAATATTTGAAATATATTTGAAGAAACTAAGTAATCTATAAGTTTTTAGGATCCTCATTTTATTCATTCTTAAACTTAGTCTTTATATAGTAAATTGTTTTCCTTTTTTAGGTAAGGGTCAAAATTGAATTTTTGTATAGTCTTTTTCGTTACCCTAAGTCATATGCATCCTTGTGATCTTTTACTAGGAATTCCTTAACTTGGACTCTCATGCCTCTTTATTATTATTTTCTCTCTCTTTTTTTAATATGTATAACTCATCTAATTTTCTTTCGTGTAAGTATCAAGGCTTCTTGAGGCCCTCATACCAAACTAATTGACTATTAGATGTGTTAGTACATATATAAGTAATTTTTCTTAGTTTTCTTAGGCTTTCTAATCCACCCATGTAGCGAACTTAAAGTCGGTGGCTCCCAAACTGGTTGGTTTAGGGCACCGGGTGAGAAAACACCCCACGGACTTAAGGATTCGAGTGAACTAGGCCACAAAACTAAGGACTTTATTTATAAAATCACCTTTAGGCGTGAATACTTATGCTTCTTGAGGCACATGTATTCAGCTTAATCAATGAATTTTTTTATTTTATATTTTTTTGTATTATTTTTATAGGGCAAAAGAGTCTTTGTTTTAGAATCCTAGATGTGTAAGTGTATTAGGTATGCACATTTCATTAAGGTAAAAATTAAGACTAATTAATTATTCAATTTTTCCTCCTATACCTAAAAATTCAACAATTTATTTATTTTGACCAAGTTTTTAGAAATCCTAATCATGATTTTCCTAATTCTTAAGACTAACTTAGATTTCTTTCAAAAGATAAGTCAAAATATTGTCCTTTTTTTTTTTTAGCAAATTGTTAGTTTCTACCTATGTTAGTATGTTAGTAAAACCACCCCCCACACTTATCTCATGCATTGTCCTCAATGTATGAATGTATGCATGAAAAAATAGAAAGGGAAGGCAGATGTTACCTCAAGGTGGTGGTTCCGGTGGTGGTCTAATTGGTCCACGAAATGCGGCCCAATCTATTTTTCGTGGAATTCGTAGGAACCCACCAGAAATCTTTCTTGTATAACCCACTAAAATGTATGTATAATCATTTTTAAAAATTCTACCCCATCAAATTTCCAAATTTCATAATTATTTTCAGAGTCAATTGTGTCAACCGCCTTGTCCCAAAATGGAGTGTGAAAAGACGGAATGATTGACTTGGACGTCAGAAGTATGGGAACGAATACCGACTCAGGAAAGAAACTTAAATCAAGTAAGGGTTCAGGAGTCGAGCTCGTTCAAGAAGTGTGTCCAAGTCAAGAAGTTGAAACTCAAGTCCACAATCATTTTCCCACAATAGAATGTGACTCAATATTGGTGATTCAAGTTCAGGAATGATAGGTGAGGGAATCAAAACTGACTCTAAAAGATTACCTAAGTTGGGTAACAAAACAGGAGTCAATAATGGTTCGGGAATTTGAACTTGATCACAGATTTGAGAATCTAAGTCACATATCTCATTGAGTTCAATATCATAAAAATGAGAACTTGCCAATTTATCCATGGGACTTTCAAGATTATAAAATGGTCAAGTTCAATGTGATCATCAAAAATGGGTGATTCAATTTTATGATGAATTGGCACAGGATCTAATGTTGACTCGGGAAAAGTAAAATCAGGTGAAGACACCTGAGTCATTATTGAATCAGGAAGTAGAATTGAATCACCAAGTGGGAGATCATGATCATATTCATGCTCAAGTTCTATTTCAGGAAAGGAATAACTTGCCAAACTATCAAAAATTGGAGTTTCGGCAAGTTCAAATGATGGTACTGAATTAGAATCTTGTTGTCCAAAACAACGTGGCTCGTCGGCTCTAACAGAATGGTTAGCGATATCAGAAATGGCCGAACGGTGAGAACGTAAAGATTGAACCATCATATCTATTTCATGATCACGAGCTAATCTAGCCTGAGTCATGTCTTCAAGCATCTTTTCATAGTCGATTGGTGCATCATTTTGTGATTGGACTTGAAAAGAGGAAGTGTTGTTGGGACAATCGTGATGAAGTTGTGAGTCGGTCAGATTCTGTGACTGTTGCTTGGACTCACGCATCATCATGTCTAATATTGATGGTAATTGTTGCTTGGACTCATGCATACTCATCATTTCCAAGATAGATGGTTTTCTATTCTGAATGGGTGGATCTGAGTATGAATCTTGGGAATATTGTGGACAAGGTGGATACGGAGGACAAGTTGGTTGAAAATTGGACTCGGGGGAAGCGAAACCCCATGAACTCTGTGAAGAGTTGAAATTATTGTGGAAATTATGGTCATAAGATGGGGGGTATGGGTTATATGCATTCGGATAAGACCATTCCGGCACACTAGGTTGGTCAAAGTTATGATATGCCTGGTTGATAATATCCGAAAAAACGTTGGTGTGTAATATGGATTAAAATTGGAAAAATTGTTATATGCCATATCACACAAACACAAACAAAGAAAAAGAAAACAAACAAAAAAGCAAACAAAAAAAAAATTCTAACCTAAGTTAGGGTAGACCTATGACCTAGACGACTCCTAACTGGTTAGACTGTCCATGGGAGGTATAATGCAGACTTTGACCAAAAGTTAATCAGCCAGGTCAGGGCAAGATTGGTGGGAGGTTTTCCGTCAAAGACGTTCCTTAATTAAATAATCACCAATCTTCGGGCTTTCGGCCCTCAATCCCCTTCCTAGACACTGATTTGGCAGGAGTCAAATTCCAACACTGTTCCCCCTTAGGATAATCTTCTAATTGAGTCCGAGATGTCCCTAGGGCCAACGTCTATTAATTTTTAGTTAGGCTTGGGTTAGTGAGTGAGGAGATTGTTTGTGGGCCAAGGAAGGGTGATGAAATCCCCACCTTATCTTATTTATAGGACAAGCCCTTAAGTCAATTTAGTGCTCGTGTAAAGCAATAGACAAATATTCACTCAAAAGCAGTAAATCAGCCAAGGGTGCTTCCTAGTCTATATGCAATGCGAACGTACCTTGTCTCCAGCACTCTTCAACAAAATTAAAAAAATTAAATAGACACGTGCCTAAGATGCAAGAGTCTAATTTTTTTTTTCAACAAATAGGTTACTGTTAATTAATTAGCAGTGTACAGGTTTATCACAGAGCAAATTTTAATAGAGCAGTAAATCAGATTTGAAAGTAGCAGCAACTTGCAGAAAACAGGGTAAGTAGTGAACTACTCAGGCCGCGGAAACGCGGCTTTTGCCGCGGAACCGTGGCTCTGTAGTAGGCCCTGTTGCTCTGCCTTCAAGGGCAGAGGCACAGAGTTGCTATATGTCCTTGCTGCTTGTTAGTTTCCTGTTCTCCAAACCTGTAAACAGAAAGAATAAAGGAATTAGTTTTTTATTTTTTTTATTTTTTAGAGAATACTTACCGTCCCTCCCCGGCAACGGCGCCAAAATTTTGATTGAGTTTTTACCTGCACACAAAATATAGAATTTTAGATTTAGAAATAGAGATGTGCAAGGTGCTCAATACTACCGCTATAGCAAGTGGCTATGCGGGTTGTGATCCACAGGGAGGGACTAGCGATGGAAGCTTGTTTAGCAAGTTCTCTAAAAAATTATTCTTTTAGTTATTAAAAGGAAAATAAGAAAATAATAGTTAAAGTCTGGTTAGGAATAGGAGCGATATTTACAATGAGTTGGGAAAGAAAGAGTTGGAAGATGAAGTGTTGGTGATTTAATCTACAGAAATAAAAGAAAAGAAAACTATAAATAAAAAAAAACACATACCTACCTCTTCTGCCCTGTTTACTTTTGATCCGTTGCAACGACTTACCTTGTCTTTGAAGGCATTCAAGCATGGCGTATAGGATCTTCCCCTTCTCGATCTACACTACGAAAAGAAAAGACAAACTATACTAGCAAGAGAAGGCTTGTTCATCACCATAGGCCATCAAGGGCACTTCTTCGGCTAAGCAGTCTCGAAGCGATCAGATCTCATGGTTTGCAAGACATCAGAGAGAAAAAATAAAATAAAACAAGAATAGAAGAACAAAAATAAAACAAGAATAGAAGAACAAAAACAAACCTTGAGTTGATTCTATTAACAATGGAAGAAAAGTTTGACTTACACCGATGTCACCTCAGTACAAGCATGATCTCCTTCCTCCATGAAAGCATCCTCTACTCTCAGTTACATAAAGGAAAAATAAAAATTACAAAAAGAAAATAAAAACCTAAACTACAAACTAGCCTAAAAACCCTAGATTTTGCTCTGTACTACGCTCGACGGCCTTCTCTGTTGCTCTGCAGGGGTATTTATAGGAGCTGGAAGATGTAGAGTCCCGGTACAACTCCTCCACGAAAGCCAGTACCCTGTCTCATCCGGATTGCCGCGGAAACGCGGCTTGGGCCGCGTTTCCGCGGCCATATCTTGGATCCTGGCCACGCGCTTTCGCGCGTGGCCTCCTCTGGTCTGTCCATCTGGGTCTATCCTTCTAGATCTGTCATCCTGACTCTTTATTTTGAGATTTCGGGATAACTTGGGAAGCAAGTTACCCTAAATCCAAATCTTCCAATATCTTTTAACAACGAATTTGTTATCTTTGCACTCTCCTTCTTTGGCCTTTATCCTCATCCTGCAAGCATTTAGGGTTGAATAGAAGTCTATCCTTTCCCTCTTCTTTTAGTATTTGCAACTTTTGCAATGGTAATTGCAACTTTGACATTTGATAATTGTAACTTTTGCATTGGGCTTGAACATGGGCTTTTGGGCTTCTTTTAAGGCTTTATTCTTTATTTAATTAATTACTCAAGGCCTGCACACAATAAATAATAAAACATTAGTAAGTGTGCATAATTATAGAAATAAATATGAAAATGTGATAGTAAATGTATTGATAAATATGCACTTTTTACTACCTATCATTGTTTTGAAATAGAATCTTGATTTCCAAAACAACATGACTCTTCGGCTCTAACAGAATGGTTAGTGACATCAGAACTGGCCAATCGGTGAAAACGTAGAGATTGGACCATCATATCTATGTCACGGTTATGAGCGTTTTGAGCCTGAGTCATGGCTTCAAGCATCTTTTCATAGTTGATAGGTTCATTATTTTGTTGAAAAGATGAAATGTTGTCTTGGAATTGGTGGTGGAATTGTGAGTCCATCAGATTTTTTAATTGTTGTTTGGACTCACGCATACTCCTTTCCAAAATTGATGGTTTTCTATTTTGGACAGGTGGAACTGACTATGATTCTTGGAAATATTGTGGACTAGGTTGATAAGAGGGAAAAGTTGGTTGAAAATTATGCTCGGGGGAGGTGAATCCCCACTGACTCTTTGAAGAGTTGAAATCATTATGGAAATTATGGTTATAAGATTGGGGACATGGGTTATATTGATTCGGATAAGACCAATCCGGCACACTAGGTTGGTTAAAGTTATGATATGCCGGGTTGGTAATATCTGAAAATGAAGTCGGTGTGTAATATGGATTATTATTGAAGTTGAAAAAATTATTATTATAAGCCATATCACACAATAGAATACAAAGAAAGAAAAACAAACAAATAAGCAAACAAAAAAGAAAAAATTCTAACCTAAGTTAGGGTAGACCTATGACCTAGACGACTCCTAACTGGTTAGACCGTCCATGGGAGGTATAATGCAGACTTTGACCACAAGCTAATCAGCCAGGTCAGGGTAAGATTGGTGGGAGGTTTTGCATCAAAGACGTTCCTTAATTAAATAACCACCAATCTTCGGGCTTTCGGCCCTTAATCCCTTTCCTAGACACTGATTTTGCAGGAGTCAAATTCCAACACCTTTCCCCTTAGGATAATCTCCTAATTGAGTCCGAGATGTCCCTAGGGTTAGTAAGTGCTTGGAATCTAATTTTTGGGCCAAGGAAGGGTGATTAAATCCCCACCTTATCTTGTTAATGGGTGGTGCCTTAAAATCAATTTGTACAAGTGTACAAGATATGTAATAAGATTCACTCAAAGCGATGTAAATCAACCAAGAGATGAGTCCTATTCTACATGCAATGCGAACGTACCTTGCTCCAGCACTCTTCAACAGTAAAAATAAATGAATTGAAAAGACACCTGCCTAAAAATGCAAACGTCTAATCAATTTTTTATCTTTGTCAACAAGTATTTTACTGTTGGTTTATTAGCAGGCTTATGTGATGGCATATAAGAATTAAGATTTGCACCAGCTATGTTTTTGCAAAGAAAGCAACCCTGCAAAAAACCTATTTAGTAGTCAACTCCTTTTTACCGCGGATCCGCGGCTTTGGCGGAGAAAATGCGGCAAATCAGAGGGCACTTGGTCTCTGCTTTCTAGAGCAGAGGCCCAAGACCACTTATATGTTACTGCAATCTTATTTTCCTGCTTTGCTTGACCTGCACCAGAGAAGAAAATTTGTTTTAGTTCTAAATAATTTTCAATAAAAATCAGATTTCAATAAAAACCGTTACCCTCCCCGGCAACGGCGCCAAAATTTGATTGTGGCAAAACCTGCACACAAAATAAAGAATTTCAGATTTAGAAATAAAGATGTGCAAGTGCTCAATTCTTACCGCTATAGCAAGTGGCTATGCGGGTCGTGATCCACAAGGAGGGTTTGTGATGGAAGCGTTCAAAGTTTTTCTTATTGAAATCTTTTTGAAGACAAAACGAAAGTTCTTCTTTGTTTTAAAGAAATGAAAATGAAAACGAGTTATGTTAAGGTTAGAGAGAAAATGGTAGAATAAGAAAGTGAAAAAGAATGAAGAATGACTATTTACAAAGAAATGGGAAAGAAAGCGACTATGTACAAATGAGTTGGGAAAGAAGTGATTTGGAAGATATGGTGTTGGTGATTTAATTTACAGAAATAAAAGAAAAGAAAGAAGATGAAAGAAGTACTCACCTAGTTTGGTTGATGACTTACCTGGAACCCTTGCTGTTCTACCTTGCTTTGGAGGCGTTCAACACATAGGTCATAAGATCGAGCTCATTCCCTGTTCACATTATATCATCAAGCCTTGCAAGAATGAAGTGATACGGATCTTGAGGAGGAGAACGTCTTCATGAAGTATCGTTGGCACTCACAAAGGCTTTTGTATACTTATACTTCTGGATTCACTTGCAAGCTCATCAGAAACAAAAGAGGTAAAGTAGGAAGAGGAAGAAGAAAACAAAAGAAAATATGAACATAAACAAATGTTTACCTTTATTGCTTGCAGAAATAATGGAAGAAAGGAGGAGGGTACATCAGTGTCACTCTCAACATAAGCCTCTCTCTCTTACTTACATGAATCTTCATCTAACCTAAGCTTACATACAAATTACATAAAAAGAATAGAAAAACCTAAACTACAAAGAATGAAAACTAGGCTAAATCCTATCTCTGCATGGTCTCCCATTTTCAGTGCAAATACTGATTTTTTATAGGCAAAACCCACACAAGGAGAATCCCGGGAAGATTGGGGGAGCAAACGCTCCCCAACAGAATTAGTTTGGCCGCGGAAACGCGGTCCCCCAACAGAATTAGTTTGGCCGCGGAAACGCGGCTTTGGCCGCGTTTCCGCGGCCAGGGTGTGGCCAGGTGGCCACACCCTGTTGGTGGGTTTCCCTGCTTTTTCCTTATGCTTTCATCTTCAGTTGGTTTTCTTGTTTGAGTCCAGTATTGTGACGAAATGGCCTGTGATTTTTGGCTTTAACCGATCGATTCTGAGAGGATTCTTCTCAACCGGTTTTCAACCTCTTGATTTTGCCCTGATTCAGTGAGCTCGAATTAATTCTGATTTAATTCAGAATTTTGGTGGGCTTTTGGGCTCATTTCTCTTCATCTCCTTAAAGAATGGGCTGCAAATAAATTAAACATTTAATTAGGACAATGCAGCTTTTATTCTATAATAAGTATGGAAATATGATACTAAATATGCAACATTAGCGACCAATCAGCTGCATTGAGATTATGGAAGTTAATTCAAACTCTGATCTTTCTATTTTTCTTCAGTACAGGGATAATATTAGCAACTCAGTATTGGTGCTGCTCATCTCAAATGAAGTCACATTCGATGAGTTTATGAATTTTGATTTCGATTGATTCCATGATGTCGGGTCGAAACCGTTGTTGTTGTTGCTTAACTATTTTGACATCTGGTTTAATGCTGAGATGATGCATTGCCACCTGAGGATCGAGGGCAGGCATGTCTTCATAGCTCCAAGCAAAGATGTCAATATATTCTCTTATGAGAGATATGAGGTCTTGCTTTTCTATTGGCGATAGGTTTTGCTTACAGAGATGAGCTTTGGGTGTGCTTGATTACCTACATCAACTTGGATTACCTTATGTTCAGTGGGAGATTAGCGTGGTTCAAAACGCTTCTCCTATTAATGATCAAGTTGTTGAGCCCACAAATTAGCATCCAATGACTTAATGTCTTCGTCTTGTTTTGCCTGACTGATAGATGTCATATTACAAAGAACTTTTTGAAGACTACTCCACACTAACATCAGAGTCCCAACTGGACAGTCTGATGATTGTGATGGCAGGGACTCGTCAGAATCTGATTCTGACTAAGGAGGTGTTGTGACATATCTCAACCCTCTGCGTGTGCGACTGTAATAATTGGGCGATTTTCCTTCCGATATGAAAGGTTGCAAAGGTATGTGCTGCCCTTTACTGAAATTCAAACCGCGATTAAGCTGTACCCCATTTTTTTCATCATGCGGTGCGTTGATCGCGCGTAGTTAAAGATCACTGGGCTTCCAGGTTATCGCCTGTTTGTCTAGCCCGAGCTTGGCTTCTGCCGAATACAACTAGTGATTGGTCCCTTTTTTGAAGGAGGTACAATGAAGACATACCCTTTATTGTCCTCTATATTCATGCATGCCATTTCCGAGATGGGTAAGGGCATGTGCAGAGAACTAATATCCACAGATTTAAATACATCCACATGACACAAAGAGTAATCAAAAGCAACATTTTCATTAAGGACCTACTCACCCTCATTTTGGTTTGATTATTACAATCATGATCATCTAGATACGCTACAATTGGTTTTATGTTAAAAGTAACTGGCGCATCTTCTTTTGATACTTAGTCCGCCTCATTGTCAATGCCGACGTCATCGGGCGACGATTGCTTAACTGGCTCATTATCCTCCTGGTAGAGCAGGAAATCAGTGAAGTAATTCTTCTCTCCTTTGAATGGTTGCACTTCGGCGAGCACCGTTCGAACTACAACATCATCGCTCATGTATTTGAAGCACTGGTGAAACGTCAAGGGGACGATCCAGTTGCCATGGATCCACAGTCGTCTGAGCAAGAGATTGTAAGACGTGTCAGTATCGATGATATAGCACATCACTTCTGATTTCAATTCTCCAATTTAGCATCAGAGATGAATCTTACCCAGAGGGTGACTACTCTCGGCGTTGAAGCTATAGATGGTTGTAGTAGTGATCAACAACCTCTTAGTGGGATGCCCAAAAAGTAGAGAAGCCTCTTGGGGATGATGCTGAGAGCAGACCCCGAATCAACTTGGATCCTTTTGATGCATGTGTAACCAATGTACCTAGTATAGTCTAGAGGTCTATCATTCTTATTATCTTTGAGGAGCATGTCCTCAGAAGTGAAGGTGATGGATGGCACCTATCGTTGCACCAAATGAAATTGAGGACACGAAGTCCCATTGTCATTAGTAGGGATAATCGGCACTTGTGTCAGGAAGGACTCTGAGTCAGCAAATGCATCCCTAAGTGCCTTTTTTGTTTCCTTTAAGAGGCAAAGTAGCTCGTGCAGAGTAATACGAGCTGAGTTATTGGCAAGCTGTGCCAATATATTGAAGCGGAAAGGAGCGTTGAGCCTTTTTAAAGGATCCTTCTTCAATTATTTGTCGAATCGGATCTCCTTTTGCTTCCATTTGTCTTGTGGCGGGGATGGTGTCACAACTTGGATGGTATAGTTGTTCCTAAAGTTGTTGGCTGTTGTGTCTCGCCGGGGGTCTGTTCGTACTGTCGCATGTACAGTCTTCCAGGCTGGGTGCCTGATGGCGAGTGGCAGCGGGCTGCTCCACTAAGGCAATCTTCTCTTCTTTCGAGTCACTGAGAGAAGCTATAGTCACATCGTCATCATCTGTTGTGAGGGAGGCAATGTTACATGACTTGCCTTTGAGCATGGGCTTGCTTGATTCCCATTGCTAATCCTCGACGATATCCTGGTGAACCCACATGATCACTCCAGATTTTGTCATCATTAGAGCGAGACCTTTTGCTTTCTACTTTTTCGCTATTGGGTTAACAACATCCAGTCTGGCTTTAGGAACTGGGGTCAATCCATCTTGGACCGTCGTCTTCAGGAATGTCCCAAAATTGAGAGTCGCCATGTTGGTGGTGACTTTCTTCTGCTCTGACTTGAGAGTTAGAACTCCAACACTACTAATGCTTGGATCTTGTCCTTGAGGACAAAGCATCTGCTGGTGAGATGATGCACCATTCTGTGGAAGAGGCAGTAGTTGGGGTCATTTGTAAGCCCAATTTCTTTTGGTCGCCAGATTTTAGGTAACTTGAGTTTGTTACCCTTGTTAAGGAGGTGGAAGATTGTCACCACCTGTTTATCTTTGAAAGAATATTATCTCGGAAGAAACTTGAATTCCTGATTGTTGTTGGCGCCACTCCTTTTCTGCTTCGGTGGAGCTTCTCGAGACAACTCAATTGCCATTATTTCTTTCCTTTTGGATTGGGAAGAATGGGTTGCATCACACCCCTTGGTGTTTGATCGGAGGTAAACCGTGCATGAAAAGTATGTATTTTGAAATCAGAAGTTAAAAGTGCGTGCTTTGGTTTCCTCGATACTTTAGCATGGAAGCTAAATAGGTCGAATCCACAAGGACGACAGGTGATAAAAGCATTAGCGATATGCTCATGTGTATGGTAGCGGCTATTCTATGTTTCAAAGAATCAAAGGAAAAGAAAACAAATAATGAAAAGAGAAGAGTACGGTTAAAACAAAGATGGAAACATTGAAGAGAAGGTATTTGTGATTTTGAGATTATTTCTAAAACAAAATAAAAATAGAAGTAAACTTATGGCTCCTAACTGTTACTCCTAACTACTAATTAATCCACAAACCATGCCAATATCTTAGTGATAGTTGCCTCACATGGATCCTTGGCCATCACTAGTCCTTGGTTTCAAGAACTTTTCTAAGCATGCCTATAAGATCACTTTTCACATAGAAACTCAAATAAAAAAGTGCAAGTTACAATTAAACCATCAAAAATATACTATAACAAGCATGGAATAGAGTAATGTTAGCTTGTTAGGGAGAGATTTTTAAAGTGTTAGAATCTATCATTATGGGCCATCAATGGCTCTTGCAAGAGCAAAGCCAAGTAGAGGCTACTAGAATCATGTAGATTATCAAGTAAGAAGTTAGCAAGTTAGTGGTTAGTAGTTTGATGCCATGAGAGAAAATTAGCTAAGCATGTAAAAGATTAGAGAAGAAAAGAAGTAGAGGTAAAGAGAGAACCTTTCATAGAGTTTCACCCTCCATTATAAGAACTCTAATTTTCATCCTATGAATCGCTCTCTGAACTTTTACAAGATCTAAAAGAGAGGGAAAATACAAAAGAAAAGAAGAGAACAACTAAGCTACACTAAAGAGAAGAGCCCTACACTAAAGCCTTCCTCCTCCCTTATTCTGATTCAACAAGGCAGTATATATTGCACAAGGGGGCTCTGGGAGACAAGACGGGGCCATGCATCGAAAATTGATGCGTGGATCCACCGTACTGCGGCGTTTCCATGGCCAGGGCCGTGAAAACGCGGCCATACAGTGACTGCGCACTTGGCCGTGGGAACGCGGTTGTACGATAGCCACGCACGCAGCGTTGAAGTGTGCAGCCATTCGCTGCACACATGTACCTGTACAACCTATTATATTCTTGTTTTCTTCTCCCAAAAATGGTAAAATGGGCTTTCAAGTTTTGGGCTACTTCTAAGCTCTAAAAATCCCAAATAAATGAGAGTTTTGTGCTTCTTCTTCACTTCATGCCATGGACCTAGAAACAAACAAGAAAGCCACTATTAACAGAATTTTATTTAGAATAAATATGAAAATATGGTATGAAATATACATATTTGGAGAATCATCACACCCCCACACTTATTTTTTACTCGTCCCAAGCAAAAACAAGTAGAATAACTAATTATTTGCAGGTGATGCGATGACACTAAGCATGTGCAATAAGCCGTTAAACCTCTAAATTTTTTCTAGAGGAGGAGTTTTGTCTCTTGAGAATTTTCAGCGGATTATACCCACAAAATTCATAAAGAAAGAAATTAAATATTAGTATTTTGAAAACGCATTTTGAAATAGAGAAAAGTGCTGAAATATTTTTGCTAAAATTTAAGTTATCCAAGATCATAGGTTAACCAGAAATTATTCTTCCTTAAACTAAGTCTAGATGCAAGATCTTATTATAAATTAAAGGAAAGAATTTTAAATTGAATTGACTCTTTGATCTTTCACACAACTTTTAGATTGTATACACTTTGTGAACAGTGAAGATTTTGGGATATTAATTTTAACTTTCATGTCATTTATTTGTGTATATATATATATATATAATTTCTTCCTTTATTTTTTTTAGGCTTTCTAGTTTACTCGGATAGTGAGCCTTTAGCCGGTGACTCCTAAACCAGATGATTTTTAGGATACCAGATGAGAAAACATCACACGGGCTTAAGGACTTGAGTAACCAAGGCCACAAAACTAAAGGGGATTATTTTTTTTGTCACCATTTTAGGCGTAAATAATCATGCTTCCTGAGGTATAATAACCTAACTTTAATAAGTGATTTTTATTAATATTTTTATGGAATTTTTTGTTTTTATTTCAATCCCAAATTTTTGTAAGTGAGAAATACATATATCTAAGGCAAAAAATTTAAGACCAAATAATATGTCCAATCTTACTTTCTTATCTTAAAATTTAAAAAAGATCTATTATTTTGATTCAATTTAAGAATTCATAATTTTAGGTCTTTCTAATTCCTAAAAAAAACTATTTCTCTATTTCAAAAAGTTTTGTAAAAGGAAAAGAAAAGAGTTTCTATACAAAAGAAAAAATCTAAAAATTTCCTAAAAAAACTGTAAAAGAAAGAAAATTTAAAACTAACTATGTTAGTAAACCCTCACCAACACTTATCTCATGCATTGTCCTCAATGCATCGTGAATGTGTATATGCATGAAATAAATAGGGAAGGAAAAATTACCTCAGGGTGATGGTTCTGATGATAGTCTGATTGGCTCATGAAATGCGGCCCAATCCAAAAATTGTAGAGTTCGCAGGAACCCACCGTTAACCTCTCTAATACAACCCATTAAAAGAATGATTAAGTGAATGATTTTATTTAAAATATTATTCCCATCCAATTTTTAATTTTCAAAAATAATTCTTGAGTTATTTTGTTCAACACCTTTGTACGACAATGGAGTGTAATTATTGAAGATGATTGATTTGGGCTCAAACAGAATATGAACAAATATCAACTCGGAAATTTAACTTAAATCAAGTCGAGATTCAAAATTGAGAGTCGAAACTGGTTTAAAAATGGGGTCCAAACCAAAGATTTGATGTCCACACACTTTTCATATCAATGAAGTGTGATCGTAAGATATTGGTGAATCAATTTCATAGTGAATAGGTACAGAATTCAACATTGACTCTAGAATATGGAAATAATCTATTAAAAATACCGGAGTCATTATTGAATTAAAAAGTGATATGAAATTACCAACTGGGGGATCAGGATCACATTCATGCTCAAGTTCAATTTGGGAAAAGGATAACTTGTCAAAATGTCAAAGTGGTTTCAAAATTTAGGCAAGTTCAAATGGATGAGATAAAATTGAATCTTGAATTCCAAAATAATATGATATTTGGATTACATCAATAGGGTAATGGATATCAAAATCGGTCAACAATTGATAAGGTAGAGTTTCCTCATTCCTATATGCAATTGTGTTGGCCAATTGACTCTCTTGTGCGTGGATGGATTAGGTAACCACATTTTGAGTCTGAATTACATATTCCCCATGCTCTATATAATTGGTTCTTTTTGAGAAGGTGAGTAGGGAGTTTGGATTTGAAAATTGTGGTGCAATTGTGAGTCTATCAGATTTTGAGATTGTTGCTAAGATTCAGGCAAGAGTTCCATACTCAATTTCAGGACTGATGGTTGTTCATTTTCAATCGGTGAGATAGAAAAAAATGAGTATAACTCTTGAAAATTTGGTTGAAATGATGAGTCCAACATGTTTTAAAATTGTTGCTTAGATTCATGAAAAACTTCCATACTCTTTTCTAACTAAGATTTTTCTTCAATTGGATGTTATAAAAAAAGAGTATATAAAGTTTGATTTGGGAAGGATTGTGTATTGAGCAAGTTTTGAATTTGTTGCTGGGACTCAAGCAGGCTTTTATATTCTTTTTCAAATCAGATTTTTCTTCAGTTGGTGGAACAGGAAAAGGAGTATATGAATCAAAGTTGGAGAATGAATTTTGCGGATAAGGTGTTTGAAAATTTGTCTTAGGGGAGGTGAATCCCCATGGACTCTATGAAAAGTGAAAATTATTTTCAAAATCATCGTCATAGGGTTGGGGGTAGGGGTCATACTGAGTTAGACAAACTCAATCTGGCTTAAATGATTGGTTCATGTTGGACATGGTCGGGTTGAAGTTATTCGAGTCAAATAAGGTTGGGGTAAAAAATGGATTCATTTTATTAGAAATTTTTTGGTTATATTCCATTTTATCGCAATAATCACAAATAAAAAGAAAAAACAAGCAAACAAACAAATAAAGAAAAAAGAAAATTCAAAAGCAGGCCTATATTAGGGTTGACCTAGACCTAAACGACTCTTAACTGGTTAGACTGTCCATGGGAGGCATATTGCTGCAATCTAATCACAAATCGGCCAGGTAGGTGCAAGACCAGTGGGAGATATTTGTGCTTGAGTAACGGACCTAATTATGTCAAAATACTATTCTTCGAGGTTTTTCCTCTAATCCCCAACCTTTGACACCGATTTGACAAGATTCAAACTCTAACAACTTCGCTCTTAGGTTAATCTTCTAAATGAGTGTGAAATGTCCCTAGGAGCCAACGTCTAGCAAGTTTTATTTAAGCTTGCATTGTGTGAGTTGGGAGGTGATTTTTGGGCTAAGAGAAGATAGTAATTTCCCCACTTTATCTTATGTTGGATTATGCCCTTAAGTTCAATTTGTGCGAGTATGCAATATAGATAAGAATGAACATACAAAGTGAGTAAATTACCCACGTGTTTGTCTTAATTATATGCAATGCAATATGTAACCTCTATCCAGATCATAACAACAGAACAAAATACAGTATATTGGACTGAAAATTTACACGTGCCTAGATGTGAATATCTAAACAGTTTTAAAATATCCAATTACCATATTTTAGCTATAAATTATTGCAGAACACAGATAATCTAAATATAAAACAAGCAGCAGAATACACAGATATATGCAAATACAGAATACTCTAGAAAAGCTAAAGACCCAAGCCCAGAACAGAGACGCGTTTTCGCGGCCAAAAATCCCTGGCCGCGGCCAAACAGTGGGCAATCGCTCCCTGATTCTTGAGCAGGGAGATACAGGGGTGTATGAGCTTCTGCAGTTGTTAGATTTTAAAACTTTTTACCTGTACCCAAAAACAGAGAAGAAAAGTTAACAAAAATGTGAAATCACACAGTTCCCATCTCCAGTAATGGCACCAAAATTTGATTGGAGATAAACCATGCACGAAAAGCGTGTATTTGAAATCAGAAGTTAAAAGTACGTGCTTTGGCTTTCTTGATACTTCCGTTATAGCATAGAGGCTAAATGGGTCAATTTCGCAAGGACGGGAGGAGATAGAAGTATTAACGGTATATTCATGTGTGTGTTAACGGTTCTTCTATGTTTCAAAGAATCAAAAGAAAAGAAAATAAATAATGAAAAAAGAAGAGTATGTGCAAACAAAGATGGAAACATTGAAGAGAAGGTATTTATAATTTTGAGATTATTTTTAAAACAAAGTAAAAATGAAATAAAACTCATGGCTCCTAACTATTAATTGACCCACTAACCATGCTAACATCTTAGTGATAGTTGCCTCATATGGATCCTTGGTCATCACTAGTAATTAGTTTCAAGAGCTTTTCAGAGCATGACTTATTAGATCACTCTTCATATTCAAACTCAAATAAACAAGTACAAATTATAATTAAATCATCAAAACTACACTAGAACAAGCATGGAATAGAGTAATGTTAGTTTGTTAGAGAGTTAGATGTTAGAGTGTTAGAATCCATCATCATGGGCCATCAATGGCTCTTGCAAGAGCAGCCAAGTAAAAGCTACTAGCTTCATGTGGATTATCAAGTAAGGAATTAGCAAGTTAGTGATTAGTAGTTAGATGTCATGAGAGAAAATTAGTTAAGCATATAAAAGATTAGAGAAGAAAACAAGTAGAGATAACGAGATAACCTTTCATAGAGTGTCACCCTTTATTACGAGAACTCTTACTTTTATCCTATGAATCACTCTCTGAACTTTTACAAGATCTAAAAGAGAGAAAAAATACAAAAGAAAAGAAGAAGAAAGAAGAACCCTACACTAAAGCCTTCCTCTTCTCTTGTTTTGCTTCAACAAGGCAGTATATATAGCACAAGGGGGCTCTGGGAGACAAGACGGGGCCACGCATCAAAAATCGATGTGTGACTCCACCATACTGTGGCATTTTTGCGGCCAGGGCCATGGAAATGTAGCTGTACGGTGGCCTACGCGCAACGCAAAAGTGTGCAGCCTTTGGCTGCACACATGTACCTGTACAGCCTGTTATATTCTTGTTTTTTCTCCCAGAATTAGCAGAATGGGCTTCCAAGTTTTGGGCTACTTCTAAACTCTAAAAATCTCAAATAAATAAGAGTTTTGGGCTTCTCTTCACGTCATGCCATGGAGCTAGAAACTCAAAAAAAGTCATTATTAACAAAATTTTATTCATAATAAATGTGAAGATGTGGTATGAAATATGCATATTTGTAGACTAATCAATGTTGACCCCCCATTTGTTATTGGGCACTTAAGGCTCAAACTTTTTAGCTAATTTCTCAGCTATCTCTGCTTTTTTGACAAGCTTCTTTCAAGTATAGGCTTTGACAGCTCCTATACGAACTTCTACTATGTCCAGAAAGTTATGCCGACATATTTGAAGCAACATAGGCAAAAGCATGCTTATGGGGCACTATGAGAAAGATTGTGGAATCTCTTAATATATTCCCGCATGGATTTTCCTCTTTTCCGGACCGTCGAAAGAAGCTTATCTATAGTCACCTCGGTATCATCCTCATAAAATCGAGAAAGAAAACAGATTTTCAGATCGATCCAAGAATTGATAGAGCCAGTGGAAAGGCTTCTAAACCAGTCAAAGGCAACTCCTTTAAGAGTGTCGATGAATAGTCTAGCCAAAGCATCGTTGTCTATTACGTTACAGTTTGCGATCAGAAGTAATAGATGTGCTGATTTGGCGAGCTCTTGCCATCATATGTGTGTAATATAAGTGGCTTGAATTTCAATTGTTAGGGAACTAAATCCCATTCCAGCGGGTAGGGACGCATCATCCGTACTTTTTTTAGTTCATCCCTCTAACTAGAGATGTGATCTGAGCTTGGATGCCTCTGATAACATCGAATTCAATTGTGGAACTTCCTTTTGACTTTTCAGTCTTAGGGGGGTCTGTGTCGGGGTTCTCCTCCTCGTCATAATTGTTATCAGTGGTTTCATCATTATTCTAGTTGTTTATTTGTTGTGCCAACATTTGCTGGATGTTATCCAAAGCTGCTTGCTAAGCTTTGGAAGATTGCTCTTAAGCCTCCATACGTCAATGGAGATCATTATCATGGTTGTTGTAGGCTATGTTGGTCGACGCAGTCCCCATTTGCTCTGAGCTAACTGTGGCAGAGGAAGTATAGTTGCTGGCTTCTTCTTCATCATCTGACTACTGGAAGAGTCTTCTCAGTGGTTCCGGCTACATAGCCCATGTGGAAGAAGAGGGCTGTCCATAGTTATAGGGTATTGCTACCCTAGAGCAGGTACCTCGAAAGACACCTTCTGGTTCAATCAAAACCTGACTTAAGTCTGGGCTATAGTCAAGATCTGGGAAACTAATTGAGGGAGCGCGAACCCCTTAGGATCGCATCAGATCTCTTCCTCTGCTCGTCATATTAATAGAAGTTGCAGCGAAGTGAGGCTTCTTGGCTTTTCTCCTCCTAGATTGGACTCTTCAGAGTCTGGCTGACAACCAATCAAATACCGATGGTTTGTTAGGAGGAGATGTTGTAGGGATTGGCCCCAAATAATAATTAGCAGAGTGCACGGTCACAAGTTAACATAGAGAAGAAAAATTAACAAACATGTGAAATCACATAGTTCCTATCTCCGACAACGGTGCCAAAATTTGATCAGAGATAAACCGTACATAAAAAGTGTGTATTTTGAAATCAGAAGTTAAAAGTTTGTGGTTTGGCATTCTTGATACTTTCGTTATAGCATAGAGGCCAAATGGGTCGAATTCGCAAGGACGGAAGGCGATAGAAGCATTAACAGTATGTTCACGTGTGTGCTAACGTTTCTTTTATGTTTCAAAGAATCAAAAGAAAAGAAAACAAATAATAAAAAGAGAAGAGTATGGTGAAAGCAAAGATAGAAACATTAAAGAGAAGGCATTTTTGATTTTGAGATTATTTCTAAAACAAGGTAAAAATAAAATAAAACTCATGGCTCCTAACTACTAGTTGACCTACTAACCCTGCTAACCTCTTAGTGATAGTTGCCTCACATGGATCCTTGGCCATAATTAGTCCTTAGTTTCAAGAGCTTTTCAGAACATGACCCATAAAATCACTTTTCACATTCAAACTTAAATAAACAAGTGCAAACTATAATTAAATCATTAAAACTACACTAGAACAAGCGTGGAATAGAGTAATGTTAGCTTGTTAGAGAGTTAGATGTTAGAGTGTTAGAATCCATCATCATGGGCCATCAATGGCTCTTGCAAGAGCAAGGCCAAATATAAGCTACTAGCTTTATATAGATTATCAAGTAAGAAGTTAGCAAGTTAGTGGTTAGTAGTTAGATGTCGTGAGAGAAAATTAGCTAAGCATGTAAAAGATTAGAGAAGAAAATAAGTAAAGATAAATTGACAACCTTTAATAGAGTATCACCCTTCATTACAAGAACTCTTACTTTCATCCTATAAATCACTCTCTGAACTTTTGCAAGATGTAAAAGAGAGGAAAAATACAAAAGAAAACAAGAAGAATAACTAAACTACACTAAAGCCTTCCTCTTCTCTGGCTTTGCTTCAATAAGGCAGTATATATAGCACAAGGGGGCTCTGGGAGACAAAACGGGGCCATGCATCAAAAATTAACACGTGACTCCACCGTACTACAGCATTTTTGCGGCTAGGTCCACGAAAATACAGTCGTACGATGGTCGTGCGCGCAGCGCCAAAGTGTGCAACCTTTGGCTACACACATGTACTGTTATATTCTTGTTTTCTTCTCCTAGAATTAGAAGAATGGGCTTCCAAAATTTGGGCTACTTCTAGGCTCTAAAAATCTCAAATAAATGAGAGTTTTGGGCTTCTCTTCACTTCATGCCATGGACCTAGAAACCCAAAAAAAAGTCATTATTAACAGAATTTTATTCAGAATAAATGTGAAGATGTGGTATGAAATATGCATATTTGGAGACTAATTAGTGTTGACCCCCCATTTGTTCTCGGGCACTTAAAGCTTGAACTTTTTAGCTAATTTCTCAGCTATCACTGCTTGTTTGACAAGCTCCTTTCAAGTATGAGCTTGGCAGCTCCCTTATGAACTTCTACTTTATCGAGAAAGTTATGCCGACATGTTTGAAGCAACATGGGCAAAAGCATGCTTATGGGGCACATATGAGAAAGATTGTGGAATCTCTTAATATATTCCCACACGGATTTTCCTCTTTTCTGGACCGTCGAAAGAAGCTTATCTATGGTCACGTGGATGCCATTCTTGTAAAATCGAGAAAGGAACAGGATTTTCAGATCGATCCAAGAATTAATAAAGCCAGTGGGAAGGCAAGGCTAC
This sequence comes from Agave tequilana, assembly GCA_038442645.1. NCBI lineage: Eukaryota > Viridiplantae > Streptophyta > Magnoliopsida > Asparagales > Asparagaceae > Agave > Agave tequilana. The sequence goes on along the minus strand of JAVJIF010025023.1, from coordinate 21,024 downwards.
TCCTTTGATAGTGCCGATGAATAGTCTGGCCATGACAACATCTTGTCTATCACGTTGCTAGTTTGCGATCGGAAGTAATAGATGTGCTGACTTGGCAAGCTCTTGCCATTATATGTGTATAGCGTAAGTGGCTTGAACTTCGACGGATAGGGAACTAAGTCCCATTTCAGTGGGTAGGGACGCGTCATCCCTACTTTTTTTAGTTCATCCCTCTGAACTAGAGATGTGATCTGTGCTTGGATGCCTTTGATAACATCGACATCAATTGCGGAACATCCTTTTGACTTTTCAGTCTTAGGGGGTTCTGTGTCGGTGTTCTCCTCCTCATCATAATTGTTATCGGTGGTTTCATCATTGTTCCAGTGTTTATGAGATGCACCAACATTTATTGGATGTTATCCAAAGCCACTTGCTAGGCTTTGGAAGATTACTCTTAAGCCTGCATATGCCGATGGAGGTTATTATCATGGTTGTTGTAGGCTATGTTGGCCGGCGCAGTTCCCATTTGCTCTGAGCTAACTGTGGTAGAGGAAGTATTGCCGTTGGCTTCTTCTTCATCATCTGACCACTAGAAGAGGCTTCTTAGTGGTTCCGGTGATATATCCCATGTGGAAGAAGAGGGTTGTCCATAGTTATAGGGTATAGCTATTTAGAGCGGGTACCTCGAAGACACCTTCTGGTTCAATCAGAACCTGACTTAAGTCTGGGCTATAGTCAAGATCTGGGAAACTAATTAAGGGAGCGTGAACTCCCCATCATACTCTTTAGGATTGCATCGGATTTCTTCCTCTCCCCGTCATACTGACAGAAGCTACAGCGAAGTGAGGCTTCTTGGATTTCCTCCTCCTAGATTTGGACTCTTCAGAGTCTGGCTGACAACTGGTCAAATTTTGATGGTTTGTTAGGAGGAGTTGTTGTAGGGATTGGCCCCCTAAACAATAATTAGCGGAGTGCACGGTCATAAGTTAACACCCCGCTCGTCCACACTGAGATGGCGTGATATACACCTGCTCTTCAGGATGGAACTTCCGCTTGTTCCTCATAAATTCCCGCAAGACTGTTTGTTAGCCCATAAGGTTACACTCTCCATTTGTTTAGAGTTTTGATGATAACAAACCAAATAGGAGCTATATGGTACTAATTAGTTTGTTAAGATAAGTTTCAGGTTTGTACTATATTTGGAGACCATTGCTTAGCTATTGCAAGAAATTCTAGGTTCATGAAGCAAAGAAGGCTTTTTGCACATCAAGGAAGGAACATAGAAGAGAAGGCTCTAGCAAGGCATTGCATGGCTCAAGACTTCAAGATTGCTCAAGATAATTTATTAGATTGTTTTAATTTAGAGTTTTGTTAAAGAATAGTGAATAGGTTTGAAGCTCCATCACACACGTTTTTGCGCACATCTTATTTCTAAGTTTATTTCATATAAATTATACAAAAATATTTTGATACAAAATCCTCTGCCTGTAAATCTATATTTATGTTTTATACTTGTTCCTATTTAAAACATCTTTTGATAAAAATATTCATCTCCTCAAAATTCTGTTCAAAACTTGATTTTTGGCATGAGCCGGTCGACCGCCCGAGTCGACCGTGCCTATGTCAGGCTTTGCCGGTCGACCGCCCGAGTTGACCGAGGTTCTGGCAGATGCACGTATCAGTGTGCACGTTCCACGGTCGACCCGGACGGTCGACCGAGACAAGCCTGCCTGCAAGACCCTGCTCTCTGTTTGGTTGACCGGGCCGGTCGACCGTAGCCTGCAACGGCTATTTTTTTGTACTAGCGGTCGACCGGGCCGGTCGACCAGACTAGCCGTTTGAACAGTAACGGCTAGTTTTCTGAGCAGATTTATTTTTGTCCTTTTCTCACTTAAGTGTGTTTAAGTGACATGTTTTGGTTTTAATACCTTCTGATTAGCCTTAAAAATGTTTTATCTTTAAACCCTAGCCCTCTCCTATAAATAGGGGTGTTTAGGGAGAGTTTGGTTACTAGAAAAATTATCAAAATTTTCACAAGTTTAAGGCTTTCAAAAAGACTTGGTTTCTTGGTTTTTGTGCTGAAATTCTTTCTCATTTTCTGAAGTGCTTTCAAGAATTCTCTGATTTCATTTTCTTTTCTCTTTGCACACAAGAGCTTCATTCCTACTCATTGTTCTCTAAGGACCTTTGTAAGGGAAGAGAATTTTGAAAGAGAAAGTTTGTGGTCTTTTGACTACCAAGAGAGAACTTGTACTTGAGATTGTGGAGTTGGGTACTCCGGTGTATTTGTGACATCTTTGTGATAGTGGAAGTGGTTGGAATCCTTCTGGGGAAGGCGGGGAAGTAGAGCTGGGTGCTCGAACCTCGATAACAATTCTTTGTGTTTGCGTTTGGTTTACTTTCCTTGTTCTTGCACTACTTTCATTGCTATTGTTGCTTGCTTTTAATTGTCATTGCTATATTCACTTGTTGTCATTCATCTTGTCAATCATTGTCCCATACAACAAGGTTGCATTGCGCACATCCAACTCATTTTTACGAGGAATCAGGAGGAAGGAGTTCAGAACCCTTCACGGGGCATTCGGCTCTTAGTCTTGTTTTGGGCGATTGTTGCATCATATTTTTAAATTGTGCATTGATTAGCATTATCACCTATTCACCCCCCCCTCTAGGTGATTTTCAATTGGTATCAGAGCTTGGACTCTAGGTTTGGCTTAACATCCTTAGAGAGATCCTTAAAATTTGCTAATCAACATTTGCATTCCATTTGTCATCACTAGTAAACATGGCCGATAACATCAAAACCCCTCCTAAATTTGATGGACTCAATTTCCCTATTTGGAAGGTTAGGATGACTATCTTTTTGCAATCTTTAGGTAGCTTAGTAGCTAAATCCTTGACCAAACCCTATGTAGCACCCGATAGTGATGAGAGCACATGGACCGACTTCAACTTTAGAGAATATGAGGCTAACTCCAAGGCCCAAAATTCCCTCTTAACCGCCTTGAATGAGGATGACCTTACACGGGTAATTCATTGCCAATCCGCCTATGAGATTTGGCAACATTTATTGGTCACACACGAGGGGACTTCACAAGTCAAGAGAGCTAAGATAGATCTCTTGAGGTCCCAATATGAATCTTTTAAAATAATTGATGAAGAATCTATTGATTGTATGATTACTAGATTTACTAAAATCACCAATGGTCTTTCTTCTTTAGGTGACGACATCTCCAATGACCAAAAGGTGCGAAAAGTGATTCGGGCACTTCCTACATCATGGGAGATAAAGGCCACCACCTTGAAAGAATTGAACGACAAGGACGAGATGGACCTCATTGGTCTCATTGGGAACTTAAAGACCCATGAGATGGAAAAGAAGGCTAGAGAAGAGGCCGCTCCACTAAAGAAGAAGTCCATAGCGTTCAAGTCTTCATCCACTCTTGAGGAAGATGAAGAAGATGACGAAGAAGATGAGGAGCTCTCCCTTCTTGTGCGAAATGTCAAGAGAATGTACCGGAGGAACAAGCTCAACTTCCGAAGGAAATTTGAAGGCAAAGAGGAGAGGAGAATTATATGCTATAATTGCCGAAGACCCGGACATATCATGGCGGATTGCCCGGAGTTCAAGAAGAAGATGACCTCCTCCTTCAAGCCAAAGAAACCGGAAGAAAAGAAAGCTTACAAGGCAACTTGGGATTCGGAAAGCGAGTCTGAGGAAGAGGCGGATATAGCGAATATGTGTTTCATGGCAAACACACCTAAGGTAACCCCTCAACCTCTTGATGATGAAGATGATGAATTAAGTAAGGAAGTTCTTGTTCATGCTTTTGTTGAACTTTCCGAAACTTATGATAATAAGAAGATTGAATGTCTTAAATTGCAAAAAGAAGTTGCTTTTCTTAAAAATCAACTTGCTATGGTTTCTAAAGAAAAAGATGATATTTCTTCTAATCTCATTTCTATTCAAGAAGAATTTAGTGCCTACAAGGTTTCTTGTAAGGCAAAATCTCCTATGGTTGATGAAAAAGAAATTTCTTCTTTAAAATCTAAAATAGTTGATTTTGAAAAGGTTTTAAAAGATTGTGCTTTTAACACTAAGAAACTTGAAGAAAAGTTTTCTAAAAAGCACACCTCTCATGTTAAAGTTTCACATGCTAAGATTCCTCATGCTCACACTACACATAACACTTCTCGTGCTAAATCTTTTCATGCTCACTATTCTCATGCCCACAAATCACACACTCACTATGCTTTTAAATATGGTAGAGTGTATAGATGCACATATTGTGGTAAGAATGGACATTTGGCAAAATTTTATTATGACCAAGTAAATAGAACCAATAATCTTGTTTGGGTTAATGAAACTAACCCTTTAGGACCCAAGAAAATGTGGGTACCAAAATCAAGTCCTAAATTATTTGATGTAGGTTCACACCAAGGCTCCAAGACGTAGGGAGCGGTGGTACCTTGATAGTGGTTGTTCAAGACACATGACGTGGGATATCAACAACTTTACAACCCTATCAAGGTACATGGAAGGTGGCTCCGTCACCTTCGGGGATGACTCCAAAGGAACTATCATTGGTATAGGTAACATTCAAATTGGTTCATCTCCTACTATAGAAAATGTTGTACTTGTTGATGGTTTGAAACATAATTTGCTTAGCATTAGTCAATTTTGTGACCGTGGTCTTAAAGTTGTTTTTGATGATACTTCTTGTAAGATTTTTTATATTAAATCCAATGATTGTATTCTTACCGGTTTTCGTGATGATAATGTTTATATCATTGACATGCTTAATGTGGAATGTTCTACTAAATGCTTAAATGCTTTTGATGAAAATTCTTGGCTTTGGCATAGAAGATTAGGACATGCATCTTTTGACCATCTTTCTAGGATTAATTCAAAGGAATTGGTGAAGGGTATTCCTTGCTTGAAGTTTGAGAAAGACCGCATTTGTGGTGCGTGCCAACTTGGGAAACAAACCAAGTCTTCCTTCAAACCAATCAAGGATATCATGTCAACTAGGCCTTTAGAATTAATTCATATGGATCTTTTTGGACCTACTAAAACTAAAAGCTTAAATGGTAGTAGATTTGCATTTGTTTTAGTTGATGATTTTTCTCGTTTCACTTGGGTTTTCTTCTTGGAACACAAAGATCAAACTTTTTCTCATTTTAAGATTTTTCGAAAAAGAGTTGAAAAAGAAAAGGGTTTTTCGATTTTGAGAATAAGGAGTGATAGAGGTGGTGAGTTTGTTAACCAACTCTTCATGACTTATTGTGATGAAAAGGGAATTAAGCATGAAATGTCTTGTCCTAGAACTCCACAACAAAATGGAGTTGTAGAAAGGAAAAATAGAACACTTCAAGAGATGGCTAGGACAATGATAAGTGAATATGACCTCCCTCAATATCTATGGGCCGAGGCCGTAAACACCGCATGCTATATATCAAATCGTATTTATTTGTGTAAAAATTCTTCCAAAACATCTTTTGAAATGTATCATTCTAGAAAACCTAATGTTGCATATTTCAAAGTTTTTGGATGCAAGTGTTTTGTTTTGAACACTAAAGATAACTTGGGTAAATTTGATGCTAAGGCTTATGAAGCAATCTTTGTTGGATATTCTACAACTAGTAAATCTTATAGAGTATTCAATAGATCTTCACTTACCATTGAAGAATCCATGCATGTTAAATTTGAAGAATCTAATGTGGTTGTTGAGAATGTTGTAGAGATTGACCCATTAGGTGAAGACATGGAGAGACTATCCTTGAAGGACTCACCCGCTCAAGAAGAAAAGCTAAAATCAATTGGTGATGTTCAAGAGGATAAAGAGGAAAGCTCTCAACCGCTTCCTAATGCTTGGAGATACGCTACAAATCATCCCAAGGAGCTCATCTTAGGTGATGCATCTAAAGGGGTAACAACTCGCTCCAAACTCCATGACCTATGTGGTAACTTTGCTTTCATTTCTCATTTGAACCCAAAAGCATCCTCGAAGCCGAGGCGGACTCATATTGGTTGCTAGCCATGCAAGAGGAACTCAATCAATTTGAGCGCAACCAAGTTTGGCACCTTGTTCCTAGGCCCCACGATAGACCAATAATTGGTACTAAGTGGATCTTTAGAAACAAGATGGATGAGTCCGGAAATGTGATTAGGAATAAGGCTAGGTTAGTGGCCCAAGGTTACACTCAAGTTGAGGGAATTGACTTTGAGGAGACCTTTGCACCCGTAGCACGGCTTGAAGCCATACGGATGACACTAGCTTTTGCATCTTTCAAAAATTTAAACTTTTTCAAATGGATGTGAAAAGTGCATTTTTGAATGGTTTTATAAATGAAGAAGTTTATGTTGCTCAACCTCCCGGTTCATCCCGATTTTGTTTTTAAACTTGATAAAGCTTTGTATGGATTGAAACAAGCTCCAAGAGCTTAGTATGAAAGGCTTTCTAGTTTTCTCATTTCAAATGATTTTATTAAAGGCAAAGTAGATACAACACTATTCACTAAGCATGTTGATAATGACATTTTAATTGTGCAAATTTATGTTGATGATATAATTTTTGGTTCTACTAATGAGTTTTTATGCAAGGAATTTGAAAAGGTTATGCAATGTGAGTTTGAAATGTCTTCAATGGGTGAGCTTAATTTCTTTCTTGGACTCCAAATCAAGCAATTGCAAGATGGGAACTTCATATGTCAAGCCAAATACGCAAAGGAACTCGTAAAGAGGTTTGGACTTGAAGACTCAAAGGTTTGCAACACTCCCATGGCAACTACCACCAAGCTTGATAAGGATGACCAAGGTAAAAATGTTGATATTAAATTGTATAGAAGCATGATAGGTAGTCTTTTGTATTTGACGGCAAGTAGGCCGGATATCATGTTTAGTGTGTGTCTTTGTGCTAGATTTCAATCGTGTCCCAAAGAGTCTCATCTTATTGCGGTAAAACGCATTATTCGTTATATTAAGGGAACGATTAGAATGGGTCTATGGTATCCGAAAATCGGAGATTTCTCAATGACGAGTTATTCGGATGCCGACTATGCGGGTTGTAGAGTAGATAGAAAGAGTACTAGTGGGACATGTCAATTTCTTGGTAATTGTCTTGTTTCATGGTCCTCTAGGAAACAAAATTCCGTAGCTCTCTCAACCGCCGAGGCGGAGTATGTTGCCGCGGGGGCTTATTGTGCACAAGTCCTTTGGATGAAACATACTCTCCTTGATTATGATTTGCATTATAACCATATAAAAATATTTTGTGATAATACTAGTACTATACATATGACAAAGAATGCAAATCAACATAGTAAGACCAAGCACATTGAGATTAGATATCACTTTCTTAGAGATCATTTTGAGAAAGGAGATATAGATATTGATTATGTTTCTACGGATTTGCAACTAGCCGATATTTTCACTAAACCACTTGATTTTGCTAGATTTTCCTTCATTTGTGGTGAACTTAATGTTTGTGTTATTGAATAAAAATGTTTTCATAACCCTTTTTGATGTATGACAAAAAGGAGGAGAATGAGTTTTTATGATAGAAATATGAGCTCATATGGTTTTGGTTCCATATGAGTTTATATATGTTTTTAGTTTTTGATGTGTTTTCATGAATTCTTGTAAATTTGAGTTTAAGTGTTTTTGCAAGTGTTTTATATTTTCATGGTTTTTGGTTTCATGATGTTTACTTGCAAATTACAAATTACATTGTTTTTCCCTTGTTTAATATAGCATAATTTGAGGGGGAGCTTTCTCCTCCCCTATATTTTTGTTTATAGCCTATTTGTTTTGTCATCATCAAAAAGGGGGAGATTGTTAGCCCATAAGGTTACACTCTCCATTTGTTTAGAGTTTTGATGATAACAAACCAAATAGGAGCTATATGGTACTAATTAGTTTGTTAAGATAAGTTTCAGGTTTGTACCATATTTGGAGACCATTGCTTAGCTATTGCAAGAAATTCTAGGTTCATGAAGCAAAGAAGGCTTTTTGCACATCAAGGAAGGAACATAGAAGAGAAGGCTCTAGCAAGGCATTGCATGGCTCAAGACTTCAAGATTACTCAAGATAATTTATTAGATTGTTTTAGTTTAGAGTTTTGTTAAAGAATAGTGAATAGGTTTGAAGCTCCATCACACACGTTTTTGCGCACATCTTATTTCTAAGTTTATTTCATATAAATTATACAAAAAATTTTGATACAAAATCCTCTGCCTGTAAATCTATATTTATGTTTTATACTTGTTCCTATTTAAAACATCTTTTGATAAAAATATTCATCTCCTCAAACTTATGTTCAAAACTTGATTTTTGGCATGAGCCGGTCGACCGCCCGAGTCGACCGTGCCTATGTCAGGCTTTGCCGGTCGACCGCCCGAGTCGACCGAGGTTCTGGCAGATGCACGTATCAGTGTGCACGTTCCACGGTCGACCCGGACGGTCGACCGAGACAAGCCTGCCTGCAAGACCCTGCTCTCTGTTTGTTTGGGTCGACCGGGCCGGTCGACCGTAGCCTGCAACGACTATTTTTTGTACTAGCGGTCGACCGGGCCGGTCGACTGGACTAGCCGTTTGAACAGTAACGGCTAGTTTTCTGAGCAGATTTATTTTTGTCCTTTTCTCACTTAAGTGTGTTTAAGTGACATGTTTTGGTTTTTATACCTTCTGATTAGCCTTAAAAATGTTTTATCTTTAAACCCTAGCCCTCTCCTATAAATAGGGGTGTTTAGGGAGAGTTTGGTTACTAGAAAAATTATCAAAATTTCCACAAGTTTAAGGCTTTCAAAAAGACTTGGTTTCTTGGTTTTTGTGCTGAAATTCTTTCTCATTTTCTGAAGTGCTTTCAAGAATTCTCTGATTTTATTTTCTTTTCTCTTTGCACACAAGAGCTTCATTCCTACTCATTGTTCTTTAAGGACCTTTGTAAGGGAAGAGAATTTTGAAAGAGAAAGTTTGTGGTCTTTTGACTACCAAGAGAGAACTTGTACTTGAGATTGTGGAGTTGGGTACTCGGTGTATTTGTGACATCTTTGTGATAGTGGAAGTGGTTGGAATCCTTCTGGGGAAGGCGGGGAAGTAGAGCTGGGTGCTCGAACCTCGATAACAATTCTTTGTGTTTGCGTTTGGTTTACTTTCCTTGTTCTTGCACTACTTTCATTGCTATTGTTGCTTGCTTTTAATTGTCATTGCTATATTCACTTGTTGTCATTCATCTTGTCAATCATTGTCCCATACAACAAGGTTGCATTGCGCACCTCCAACTCATTTTTACGAGGAATCAGGAGGAAGGAGTTCAGAACCATTCACAGGGCATTCGGCTCTTAGTCTTGTTTTGGGCGATTGTTGCATCATATTTTTAAATTCTGCATTGATTAGCATTATCACCTATTCACCCCCCCTCTAGGTGATTTTCAATGTTTTGGCCGAACCTAATTGATCCAACACGAATACTCGGGGAGGATGGATACTAGCCCTGAAGGGCAGAATAGTCCTAAGCTTAGCCCTAAACTTAGCCTTAGTGGCTTTTTTCTTGGCTAGGGGTGAAGTTAAGATAGCTACGCCACGAGGCGCAGCTGCATCAGCACTTAGTACTTTAGTACTGTGAAGTACTTCCCAATTTTTAAGTGAAGTAACTTCGCTGAAAGCACCAAGTTATGCTTTAGATCTAGCTTCGTAGACAAAAGCTTTGGCAGTGGAGAAGCTACTGCAGCTTCACTAATAGAACTTATAAATGCTTTACCTTTAGCTTCGCGAGAGAAGCGAAGTTGAACTCTATGAAGAGCTGAAATGGTCTAGCAGTCAGAGACTTTGTTAGCTTCGCCAGAAGCTGAAACAATGGATCTTTTAGCCTCGCATGAGGCTAAAGAGGATTTTTCATTTCAGAAAGCCTTAGAGGCTGATCTAGCTTCACACGCAGTATAGGGGTGCTAGCGTGAAGCTAGTTTAGTCTCTATTAAGACTGAGTTAGGCCTGTAGGTGGCCTCCTTTATCTCGTAAGAGACTTGCTTCCGAGCAGTGGCCAGAGGAGACCTAGCCACTGAGATCTTCCTGTACTTGCGCGCACTAATAAGGCTCGAACCGCCCTCGGAGAGAAGTTGCTTAAACTTTTCTTGTTCAAACTAGATGACCAATATTTCAGTAGTAGACCCAAGGGTCTCATCATCGTATTGCGGCACTATCTTCTTATTGTTGAAAAAGACCTTCCCCAGCAGAGTCTCCATCTTATTTTTCATTAATTTGATGTATGGGAAAACTTACAAAAAAATCGAAGAGGCTTACAAGTAATAATAAAAATTACAAGAACTCTCTTCTGGAGCTTTCTAGGGAAGTGTGCCAGTGAAAGTCAGATCAGCGCGTGATCACTTTGTTCCATTGATGATGCGAGTGATTGAGTCTTCAAGTTTTCTATCTAGGAATTTTCTTCTTGCCTGATTCTAGAAATCCTTTGAGAAAAGAAGATCATATGGGTATTAACACCCTGAAAGAGAAATAAAATTCTCGAAAAGCCCGAAAGCTAAAAAGAGTGATCTCTTATGAAATCTCTCTAAGAAAAGCTATCTTCTTCTAAATTTTCCAGCCAAGAGTTTCTATCCTTCTTCCCTTTGGAATCATCCCCGCATTTGGTAATTTATAAGCTTCAAGGGGTATAACTGCTCCCTTAAAAATCAACACAGTTTAACTTCGCTGCGAAGCTAGAGTAGCTTCTGCCAAGCTAAACATAGCTTCTGCAAAGCTAGCACATGTTGGCGAAGTTAAATAGCCAGCTGATTCAGGGTTTTTATATCAATCCCTTGATTTTCTCCATTTGTTTAAGGGATTTTCCTTGATCCTCTCCAACTGATTAAGGAGTCATTAGATCATGGCAAGCAACTGCCTAAAATGTGATAATGATCATATTAATCTCGTGCTGAGATTTAAATGATCAAAAATGACCACATGAGCTCACAGCGGAGCTAAGAAAAGAGCTTCAAGCGAAAGTAAGCCCACAGCGGAGCTAAGAAGAAAGCTTCATGCAAAGCTAAACCCACAACGGAGCTGTTGATATCTTGTTGTGAAGCTAATACTAAGCTTGCAGCGAAGCTAGGAGTTAGCCTCTTTGGGCTTCTTCAGAAGATAATATTTGGCTCACTGTCTGTTTCACTGGATCTGTGGAGTCTAAGTCATTAGTTTAGCCATCAGAGATAGACAGGTCTTTAGCCTGTCTGTGATCTGTCTTTTGGAAATATCGACAAGTGACATCGCTAGAACCGGTTAGAGTGTTGTCTTGGAGTTTGTCTTTTCAGAGTGTCAACACTTATAATTTTAAATTCCATTATATAATTTCAACTCAAAGTCAATTAAATAAAGATATACATGAGGATACTCCCTCGACATAACATGCTAACACAAAACCAACTATAATTAATCTCTAAATAGAACTAGAACACATGTGTGTGTATTGTCCACGGAGGGATGGTCGAGTGGTGTGGCATCTTGGATTTGTTACAAGAGGTCACGGGTTCGAGGCCTCCCCTGAGCGTATGAGGGCGCTAAGGCACTAGGTTTGCTCTCCAGTAACCGTGGCTCGAGTATGCCACGTGGACACTGGGGATTAGTCTGAAGGCCGGTTAAACCACGCAGATTATCTGTAATAGAGTGGGGTGCTCTGGGATACCCTGAAACTTAACTTACATTTCAAAAAATAATTATATATACATACATATCTATATATATATATATCCTCGAGCCATCTTATACATAATTGATTATTTGATTTATTCAATAACATGAACTACATATATACATATTAATAAGACATTCAAATAAAATCAATCAGCTTGTTGAACCCACACTAGAGTTAATCTGAGCTCTTCTAGTACTATGCTCTTGCCTTAAGCCAGGTCTTGCTTTGTTCTTCACTTGAAAGTCATAAATCTATGGGGGAGTGAGCTCAATAGCTTAGTCAGTAAGGTCAAAAGAAATCAAGTTTAACATTTAATACCATTATAAATCAAATATAACACAGTTAAATAATTTGAAGAATAATCTCAATAATCTTTTTTCTTATGATAGGTAGTCCAGCTTAATAGGTCACTGATTCTTTCTATTATCTGATACTCATTCTTCGCACTCTTCTAGGTACACATGTCAAAATTTTCAACATATTATATCTTGTGTTATATAATCCTAACCTAATTGTCTATCTCTTATATTCATCTGGTGATTGACTAATCACATACATACCAATATCTCACTTATATTCAGTTCATAACATATTTGTTTTACATGACACACGATTATACACATATACTTCATATCATACTAGTATATCATTCACCACCCGTGGTAACATACAGATCAAAGTTACAACAGTTCAGTCTTTGCAATTATTTATCTCTTTCACTTGCATACAATACTTATCCACATATTCCTGAATATTACATACATTTCAATTACTTCATGTTGCTTTTAGTTTATTACTGAGTTTGATTTGTATATACACATCGTATTGCATTCTTGATTATTACTTACCACACATGGTGGTACACAATCATACACACATGTCCAGATATAAATCCATAAATCTAGTGATATACTGATCATCCAATCACATTAATAGATATCATTCAATAACCCTGGTGATACACTGATTACCCAATCACATTACTAGATATCAATTAACAATCCTGGTGTATCACCAATCACATTACTAGATATCTATCAATAACTGATTACTCATCAATTTTGCATATTTATTGCCATATTGCCACATTTATCTTTTATTATCCTTTATTAAACTCTGCTGTTTAACCTCCTTTTTATGGATTAGTGTGCAGATATTTATTTAAGTCGAAAAGGAAAAGGAAAGCCCAAAAAGCGCACAAAAATCCAAATAAATTCAGAGTCAAAATCAATTATTTTTCAAACTAAGAGAAGAAAAGAATATTCTCTGAATATCCATAGTCAAATCATAATTTTGAGAATATACCCTTAGATGACTCAGTGAGGCGATGATGCAGCAAAAAATGCTTAGTCATTGGATGACTCACTGATGTGCCTCCTCCTTATTTGTCGCAAAAACGCAACCCAATCAGGGTCGTTGGTCCTGCATTTTGGTGTGTGACTTCATGTTGTCAGATCTCTGGACTTCCTCCTATAAATACCCAAAAAGAGGCAGAGACAGAGATATCTCCAAGCAGAGATCAAGAATTATGGTTTTAAATTAGTTTAGAGTTTTCTTTTTATTTTTCTGGTTATTTGAAAACCTAAATTAGAGAGAAATTCATGGGAGTAAGAGAGAGAAGGGCAGTATTGAAAGTGACATCAATGTAAGTTTTCTCCTTTTTCATAGTTTTTCAATTTAATATAGATTTGCTTTATTTTTCTTCTTGTCTTCTCTTGGTATTTTCAGTCTTGTGTATGACTACTATCCATATGAATCTTCAAGTATAGGAATAGACTTGCTTTGTGAGTACCATTGATAGTTCATGATGATAGATTTGCTTTCATAGACTATATTATTTCATACTTGCTTTTTGAGTTTTGATGATGCAATGTGGACGGTAACTAGATCCAATATATGGGCTATGCTTTGATTGCCTCCTACTCAAGGTAAACTATCACCTACAATTTAAGGTTAGTAATTATTCAAAGGGGTAAGTCTACTTTTATCTTCTTTCTTTCTTTTTAGTTTCTTCTAAAATAATAACAAAAACACCAAAACTATATTCCTCTTTTTATTTTCACCTATATCTAAACATAGATTTCTTTCTCTCTCTCAAAACAAAAAAGAACCACTTAACCAATTTAGAATTTAAAAATATACCAAAAAGCTTGCATCGTATCCCTCCTTGCGGATCATGACCCCCATAGCTATTGCTACCGTGTTAAATTTCGAGAAGCTAGGAAAACACTTAGTTTTTAGATTACATATTCTTGAAACTCTGATTTTTCGACAACTAAATTTTCGACGAAGGAATGTTATTTCTCTTATTCACTATGTGATTAATATTTCTTCTCTGTTTTTTTTGTGCATAGGCGGATTACAGGAACTTGATAACTACATAATATCAAGAGGAGCTTTTTTACTCTGCCTAAGAAGGTAGAGCACTAGAATCAACAAAATAGCCGCATAAACACAGCAAAAGTCGTGTTTTCGCGGCTGTACTGGTGAGTTTCTCACCCTGCTTCTTTGCAGAGTGATTTAATTATACTGTTCTAGCTTCTGCACTTATTAGATTTTTCTGTTAATTTGTTATGCATACTATTTTTAAATCAACTGTAACTTGTATTTGAAAATTATTTAAAAATCAGTTAGACTTGCATCTAGGCATTCGTTTAATTATGTATTTTTTGTTACTTTTGAAAAGCACTTGAGAAAAGGTATGTTTGCATAGAATCTAACTTAGGCAACATTCTTGGGTGATTTACTTGCTTTTTGATGTTACTTTTGCTATATTCTTGCACACTGAACAAAAATATTTTAAGGACAAAACCAAATAGAAGATAAGGTGGGAGAGTCATTACCCTTCCTTGGCCCATAAAATATCTCCATGCACTCACAACCTAAGTCTAATTTAAAATCTAATGGACGTTGGCCCTGGAGACATCTCGGACTCACTAGAAGATTGACCAAAGGAGGAAGTTGTTAGAATTTGACTCTAGTCAAATCGGTGTCAAGGTTGGGGATTAAGAGTCAAAATCTCAAAGAATAGTGTTTGGCATAATTAGGCCCGTTTCTCAGGCACGGATATCTCCCACTGATCTTACTCCTACCTGGCCTATTAACTTATGGTCAGATTGATGTAATATCCCTCGCGTGGACAGTCTAACTAATTAAGAGTCGTCTAGGTCTAAGGTTATCTTAGAATAGGCTTGATTGATTTTTCTTTTTGTTTGTTTGTTTATTTCTTTTTGTTTTTAATTTTTTGTGTGAAATGGATTATAACCATAATTTTTCAACTTTAATAGCAATCCATATTTCACCCCGACCTCTTGCATTCCTACATAACATAATATGAATCAATCAAATATGCCGGATTGGTTTAATCTACCTCAACATACTCCCCAACCCCAATATTATGAACAAATTTGGAATAATCATAACCACTCTTCACCGAGTCAGCAGGGATACAACTCCCCCGAGTCATATGGTCAACCACCTTACCAACATTCAGTTTTATATACTTCTTTTCTAGATCAGCCGATTGAAAAAAAATCCGAATTAGAAAAGTATCTAAAAGTGTTGTATGAGTCCGAGCGACAAGTTCAAAACATGATGACTCACAATCCCCTCAAAATGTTCAAATCCCAGATCTTTACTCCATTTTTCAAGTCCTACCACAACAAGAAGAACCTAGTGATTTTGAAAAGAGTATGGATACATAATTCAAAGCCAAAATTCTTTTACCCTAGTCTATCGATAGCCAAAATTCTTTTACCCTAATCTATCGATAGTTAGAAAATTTTTTTGTAAATTGGCCAATATTTATAGGAATGAGGAACCTCGACATTATCAATATTTGTTCAATCCTGATATCTCTAGCCCTATTTATTTGGACCAAAATTTATGTTATTTTGAAAATCAAGATTCAATTTCACCACAAAATCTTGAACTTGACCAATACTAATCCTTTGATAAATTGGCAAGTTTTACATTCAATGAGATTAAACTTAAATGTGAATGTGGCCCCTATCCCTAACTATGTGATTAAGTTTCAATTTTGAATTTATATTAACTCCGGTATGCTTACCCGATTTGGACCCAATTCCCAGGCCAACATTTATTCCCGTATCCATATATCTTGAAACTAAACTACCTATTTTGGATAGTCACATTCTATTGATGAGAAATGAATATGAATTTCAATATTTTGATTTGGAACCACTCTTGAACCAAAACCGACTCTTGAGCCTAAACTTGATTTAAGTCATATTCTCGAGTCAGTATTGATTCCTGAACCTTTCATTCCTGAGCCCAAGTCAATCATTCCTCCAAGTCACACTCTATTGTTGGACCTAGGTATAGACCAGTATGACTCCGAGATGATATTTCAAAATTGGTCATATAATTGGGATAACTTGCATGTTAGGATCTTACGTGATCCTAATCAAATTGGGGATAATAACAATGTAAATAGAAAAGAGGTCATCATAGGTGGGTTCCTTAAAATTCTACATTATTTAGATTGGGCAGCAATGCTTGACCCTATCCAACCATCACCGGAACCACCACCTTGTGATTCCATTTTCCTTCTCTTTGTCCATTTTCATGCATTTATGCATTCATTCATACATTGAGGATAATACATGAGATAGGTGTGGGAGGGTTCTAACATAACATAACAAATGTTTTTTTCTTTTAAAAACTTTTTGAAAAGAGAAACAATATTTTGACCTATTTTTTGTAAGAAATTAAGTTAATTTTAAGGAAGAGGGGAATCATAATTAGGATTTCTTATACTTGGTCAAAATAAGATTATTTGTTTGATTTCTAAGGTTAGGAATAGAAATTAAAAAAATAATTTAGTCTTGATTTTATCTTGATAAAATATGCATACTTTATACACACTTAGGGTTCAAAACAAAGATTCTTTTATCTTAATATAGATATATATATTATTTATTAAAAATTCTCTGATTAAGCTGGGTATTTGTGCCTAATAAAACGTAAGTATTCACGCCTAAAAGTGGTCCATATTATAAATAAAATTTTTAGTTTTGTGGCCTTGATCGCTCGAGTCCTTAAGTCCTTAAGGTGTTTTATCACCCAGTGCCCTAAGACCATCCAGCTTGGGAGTCACCGACTAAAGGCTCGTTACATGGGCGAATTAGAAAGCCTAATAGAATTAAGGGATATTACAGTCAAAATATGTAAAAATATGGCATAAGAGTTAGAGTTGAAGAATCCTTAGTCAAATATTCATTGTCACGAAGGTGCATATGACTTAGAGTAAAATAATAGACTAGATAAGAAATTTAGTTTTAATCCTTACCTCGATTGATATTAAGTTTTCGAATAGAAACTAAGTTTAGGAATGAACAGTTTGGTATTCCTATGACTTATAGATTACTTAACTTTTTGCAAAATTACTTCAAATATGTGTTCCTTTATCAAAATGCATTTTCAAGATAATAACACTTTGTTTTTCTTTCGTTATGAATTTTGTGGGTGCAATTCACTGAAAATCCTTACGATATAAAACTCGTTCTCTAGGAGTAACCTAGAAGTTTAACAGTTTGTTGCACATGCTAAGTGCAATTATGATTCTTACAAAAGTGAGTTATATTAGATTAGTTTAGTGTTTTATTTTTAGTTATCAAAAGATAGATGGAGGGGTGTGATTACCCATTAATTTTGCATATTTATTGTCACATTTTCATTATTTTTTTTTATCAAACTCTGCTATTTAACCTCCTTTTTGTAGATTAGTATGTGGATATTTATTAAAGTGAAAAAGAAAAAGGAAAGCCCAAAAAGCACACAAAAACCCAAATAAATTCGGAGTCAAAATCAATTATTTTTCAAATCAGAAGAAGAAAAGAACATTCTCAGAATATCTACAGTCCAAATCATAACTCTGAGAATATACCTTTAGATGACTCAGCGAGGTGATGATGCAACAAAAAATGTTGAGTCGTTGGATGACTCATCACGCCTCCTCCTTATTTATCGTAGAAACGCGGCCTAATCAGGGTCGTTTGTCCTGAATTTTGGTATGTGGCTTCGTGTCGTTAGATCCCTAGGCTTCCTCCTATAAATAACCAAGAAGAGACAGAGGCTGAGATATCCCCATGCAGAGATCAAGAATTAGGGTTTTAGATTAGTTTAGGGTTTTCTTTTTATTTTTCTGGTTATTTGTGAAATACACTTAGAGGGGGGTGAATAGGTGTAAGGCTAATCTAATGACAAATAATGCGGAATTTAAAAACTAATTGCAACACACTTAGTGTAATAAAAAGAGTGTAGCCGAATTCCAGATGAAGGGCTCTGAACTAACTCCTCTTGATTCCTCTGAATAAGAATTGAGGTGCTATATGAAGCTCTCTTGGTTTAACATAAGTATGGTACACAAACAAACCCAAGCATATAAATGATATGAACAATATGATGCAATGCACAAAATAAGAGAGAGTTTAGAGATAGTGGATCAAACGCAAACACCAAGTTATGTTTCGAGATTCGAGCCACTGCTCTACGTCCCCGCCTTCACACAGAAGGATTTTCACTAAATCGTCCACACAGGACTTCCCACACAGGGAACCTCCACTGAGGATTTGGGTAATACAAATCAGGAATACATAACTCCTCTCTCAACCAATACAACCTCTACACAAGAGATAAGGAAGAACACAAATCACCTCTATACTTAGAGGGATGGGCATTTAGCCAAACAACAATCAACCTCTCACTAGAGGGATTAGGCTCAAAGCCAACACTCAACAATCACCTCTACACTTAGAGGGATACCAATCACAACCTCCACAATCAGCTCTCACTAGAGGGATATCAACACAATCACCTCTCACTAGAGGGATATCATAAAGAATGGAAGGTTTACAACTCTAGGTGATCACAAAGACCACAAACAACTTTTTCTCGCTAAAACAAGATCCTATAGATAGGATAGATATGATGGCTCAAGTGTGAGAAAATAAAGTAATTGGAATACTTGGGAAAATCTCCAAATAGATATAGAAATTTAGTTCAAAAACCAATTCCCAAAAGACTCTATTTTTCTTTTGAAATTCCAACACTTTAAAAACAAATGTAAATAATACTTTTAAACCCCAAAAACCCTTGCTGAAAAACACTTGAAGAATAAGAATTTTTGCTATTGAAAATCTTATTTAAAACCAGCTTAAATGAGGGGTATTTATAGCCCCAAACAAATTATGCCCGTTGGTAGCCAGGAAAGGTCAGAAATGACCTTCCGGTTGACCGACCGGTCGACTGGCAAACTGTCATTTTTATGACCGTTGTCCCACCGTCGACCGCCCAGTCGACCGGACTTGAAAACAAAGAGCAACGGCTCTTCGGCTGGTCGACCGCCCGGTTGACGGAACTGGATACAGAGAGCAGAGCTCTCTGCCGGTTAACCAGACGGTCGACTGGGGTCATTTCCAGAGAGCAAAGCTCTGGATGGTCGACCGCTCGGTCGACGGCCCACCAGCTAAAGCTGGCGTGCACGCTTGTGCACGTCAATCGACCGGACCGATCGACCGACTTCTGCAACGGTCGACCGGCAGAAGGCTAGTCTAGCCCATAAAGAGATTTAAAAACTTGGCTTTTTATTATCAAATAAATTCCATAAAATCACATAAATTTTAAAAAAATAAGTTCTTTTATTATCTTTGAAATACAAATATGTGTGATAAAAATTCAACACATATTATAAAACAATTTGAACCATTTTTGTGATATTGAAATTTTACCTTAAACCAAAATTCATATTTTCCAAAACTTGGATTTTTGAAATGGAAATTCGTTTTCTCCAAAACTCATGTAAATACAGAAACATGATATTGAAACAACTTTGAGGCATATTGTATATGGATAGAATCCAATATACATATAAAGAATTATATCTATGTTTTTGACATGAAATCCAATATCGGTTTAACCGAAATCCGAAAACCAACAAACTTAAAACATGTGTGTGTATTGTGAACTTGAGCATATCAATACTATCTAATCTTTACAATAATCTAAACACAATCTTAAACTAAACTAACCGAGGTCTTCTTGTAGAACTCCTTCCCCAAGTCAACTCGATCCAAACATGATTCACCGAGCTTGACTCCAACCGAGTGCTAGATGCAATCTTGACACTCGAGCTCTAAATCAACATGTGAAAGCTCCAAAACTCCTTTGTTGAAGCTAATCACCTACAAATATCTTGATCAAATATCTGAAACTAAATATCACAAGATTATTAGTAAATAATAACTACATGAGTTAATCATCATCAAAACTAGAGTGAAGGGCCTCTGGGCCAACAATTTGTAAACCTAGAGTAGAGAGAAGTTCATGGGAGTAAGAGAGAAAAGGGTTGTATTGAAAGTGATATCAATTTTAATTTCCTCTTCTCTTTCATAATTTTTCAATTTAATAAGGGTTTGCTTTATCTTTCTTCTTGTTTTCTAATGTATTTTTTTCTCTTGTGAATGAGAACTATCCATATGAATCTTCAACTATAGGAATAGCCTTGCTTTTGTGAATGCCATTGATAGTTCATGATGATAAATTTGCTTCCATAGTTTGTATTATTTCATACTTGCTTTTTGAGTTTTGATGATGCAATGTGAACGGGAACCGGATCCAATCTTCTGGGTTATGCTTTGATTGCCTCCAACTCAAGCTAAACCATCACCTATAATCTAGGGTAAGTAATCATCCAGAGGGGTAAGTCTACTTTTAACTTCTTTCTTTCCTTTAAGTTTCTTTTTAAAAAAAACAAAAACACCAAAATGTAAAATCACCTAGAGGGGGGGTGAATAGGTGATGGCTAATCTAATGGTCACTAAATGCGGAATTAAAAACTATTATGATGCAAACTAAAATTCTTAAACTAAACACCACGTATAACACAAGAGTGTAGCCGAATTCCCTGTGAAGGGCTCTGGACTAACTCCTCAAGATTCCTCTAAATAAGAGTTGAGGTGCCGCGTTGGCTCTCTTGGTTGAATACTAGTGTTAGCAAACAATCCCCAAGCATATATCAATTAAGCACAATATGAATATCAAGCATGTAAAGATAAACACAATAGAAGCATGCAAGATATAAATAAGGAGATAGAGAGAGAGTGAGCAATCGCAAACACAAGGGATTTGTTTTGAGGTTCGAGCACACTTGTTCTACATCCCCGCCTTCACACTTGAAGGATTTCTACTATAATCGATCCCACCGGATCACTCGGTGTCGCAACACCTACAAGCTCTCGGACACCCTAGTCCGTACCACCGCAAGCTCTCTAGCTCACCGAGGCCGCACCTCAAATAAGGAGTTCACACACGAACTCGAAACCACCGCGAACACACTTGT
>JAVJIF010025022.1:0-49271 GCA_038442645.1 Agave tequilana | reverse complement strand
GTGTTAGCTCAAAACTTGACTTTAAATCCTTCGTTGAAGCTACACACCTACTAAGATCTTGATCATAAATCTGAAACTAATTAAACACAAGATCATTAGTACCATAACTACATGAGTTGATCATCATCAAAACTAGAGTGATAGGCCTTTGGGCCAACAACAATCTCCCTTTTTGATAATGACAAAACTCTTGAGTTATATATGCATGGATAAAGTAAATCTTCAAAGAAGCCCCCTTAACTCAGCCATCACAATTAACAAATAAATATGCAATGAAGCCACATAAACATGTATGCAAATACAAGGAGATAAAAACATGCATAAACAAGCATTAAAATACATCAAATTCTTTTTCTCCTATTTGCAAAACAAAACATATATGCATAAACATAAATCCTCTCTCCCCCTTTATGTATAAAGTAAGGAAAACATGCATATATATATACCAAATACTTCTCCCCCTTTTTGTCAATCATCAACAAAGGGGTTAAAGTAAAAACAAAAAAGTGGTCTCCCCCCTTTTGTCAAAAGCAAAAATCAACAAAGGGGTGACATTAAACAAATCAATAAAAAGAATATATGCGATTATACATTCATGAAGAGGAAGACGCTAAGTTAACTTCCCTACATACATGCATTAGATGAAGAAAGGATGACAAGCCCTAATTCACATAACACATAATATGCAATGCATAAGAGAAGATGTGAAGCTCCCCCTACACACGTGTACCGCATAATGAAGAGTTGTCAAGCTCCTCAATATAAGATACACTCAACATGAATCTATATGTAGAAGAGATGTTAAACTCTCCTTGCATATAGGCAATATAAATCAAAACATTTTTAATTTTCTTATTAAAACAAAATTTTGAATTTCTCGATGAAAACAAATTTTGAGATATCTTAGTAAATCAAACTTTAAGATATCATATAAACAAAAAAATTAAGTACCACAAGCATTTGTAATCAAATTTTAAGATACCAATATTGTAAAAAACATTACAAATTTTGAATTTTAATCAAAATAGAATCATATTGATACCAATTGAAAATTATTGCATATTTTGATGTAATAAAAATATCAATTTTAAAAAAATGCATAAGCTTATTAAAATATCAATGAGAAATCAATTGAAAAACAGATTTGAATTAAGCTTAGCAAAACAAACTTTATGCTTTAAATATGTAAATCGAGTTTAACTCAAACACAAACAAATCATATATTATATATATATGTATGAAAATGAAAATACCAATATAAATTGATATTATTTGAAATGAAGCATACATATATAGGAAACAAAATATGAGTATATACAAAATGAAAATACCATTGAGATCAAGTATATAACTCATAACTTACAAGACATAATCGCCCATCCGTCCACCCATAAAAAAAAAAGGAATTTTTAGGGGTTTTTTTAAAAATAGAGTTTGAAAATAATTTTGTATTGAAAACACTACCAAATGAAGAAGAATAACTAGTTTAAAAGTAATTTTTTGAAAAAACTAGTTAAAGATCTTTCAAACATGAAATCAAAACATTCATCCATGAAGCATACTAAAAACCCAAAAATTGACACTCGAAATATTTAAGGCTCAAAACATCTCATGAAAATAATGTCATCAGTAAACAAATAAAATGTGAGTGCACCATAATCATGTGAGTAGCATTTTCATGAAATTAAGCAATAAAGCTCAAAACAAGAGTCATTTTATCAAAACAAAAATCATGAAAATTCATTTTTCAATTAAAGATGAAAATCATAAAAATTCATTTTTCATCTTAAAATAAACTTCTAGGTATATGTATATTTTTATTCAAAACTAACAATATGCACACATATCCCAAACAAAAAAAGAGTCTATGATAATATTTGCATGTGAGGCAAAGACTCATGGGGTATACATGTATATTTATTAGATTTGAATACAAACTACAATACATGAAGTAAAACATGAAAATAGGCAAAACAATGTGTAAATGAGAGAATCATCAAAACTAGGCTATACATGTGCATTTAGTGAGTACAAATGAACAATGAAGTGCAAACATATATGAATCAAATGTGGCTCCACTACTTGTAGATATATAAATATCCAACTTTAATAAGAACTACATTTAAACATGTATTTACCACATGAAGCACAATCATAAAAATAAACATGCTAAAAATCATCAATTATAAAAGCATGTAAACTAAAGTAGGAGTTTAGAGATAGTTACCAATACATGAACTACACTCTAATTCTCTAAAACATGGTGGTTGTCCCACCAAACCTCCTTGATAGCGGTGCATCAAATATGTGTCCATCAAGTCCATACATCACTATCAAGGCACCATCCCTCTCAGTTGTGAGAGCCGCACTACATCAAAAACAAAAGGTGAGAATTTTGGTACCCATTTTCTATTGGGTCCTCGGGGGTTAGCATCTATTGGAACCCAGCATTTTTCTTATTAGCAAAATTAATATGATGCAACTTATCAAAACAAAACTTTGCTAAATGGCCTTTGCGGCCACAATGTATACATTTGTACACTTTAGGATGCATATGTGTATTGCGTGTGATCGTGGCGTGCAAATGTGCATATGCATGATGTGGGTGTTGTGCATGAGTATGTGGAATTTGTTTCTTTCAAACAAAGACTCCAATCTAGAATGATTAAAAGCACATCAAGTTAGCTAAACAAAGTGAAGCTAACTACCAATTTTATTATTTTCAAAAATTTAATCTTATTTGATTAACGGTGGCAAGTAAGGCATGGTGAGATAGAGAATCATTATTCTCTTTCTTTTTAGAAACATTTTCCTTTTCTTTATCAACCATTTTCTTTTTAAAGAAGTGTTTTCATTTAAAGCAACTTCCTTTTGTTTTTCCACCACAACAACATTTTATTTTTCAAATTAGTGTTTCTTTCACAAAGATCATTTAATTTAGACATCAAGGAAATATTTTCATTTTTCAAACTTTCATTTTTTTTTCAGTACATGCAACTTTATTTTTAAAAGAATCATTTCTTTTAACATGCAATCAAAATTCTTTTCAAATTCTTGTTATCCTTTTTAAGCAATTCATATTTTTCTAAGAGTTGTTGACAAAATGATGCTAGTTCCATTATAAAGCATTTCAACATCCTCTTCTATCTCGGATTCAGTAGTTACCTCAAGGGGGTTGTCCCCTTGGACCATGTAGCACACGTTGGAGGTGTCACTTCCAACATCCGAATCGCTCCCTGTATAATATTGTTCTTATTCGCCAAGGGAGAGAATTGTGTTCCAAACTACAAAAGCCGAATCAAGATTAGCAACCCTAGATAAATAATCATCATTTAGGGTAGATCTTAAAGCATGTAGGGCTTTTGCATTAGCCTCAATATTATTGCCATTTAAACAATAAGAATTTTTAGTAGTGGCAAAATAAATATTAATACCTAAGGCTTTGAGGAATAAGGACATCTTAACCTTCCAAGTTTGGATGTTAAGAATGTCAAAGGTGGAAGGTGTCATGAAGTCCATGGTGTGTGTAAACAAATATTGTGATTAGCTATAAAATGAGGATCTTTAACTCTAGGTTGTTAGACCCAAATCAAGAGCACTTGGTTCTGATACCAATTGTAAGTCACCTAGAGGGGGGTGAATAGGTGATGAGATAATCTAATGGTCAATAATGTGGAATTAAAAACTTATTATGCAAATTAAAACTATTTAAACTAAACACCAAGTATAACACAAGAGTGTAGCCGAATACCCGTGAAAGGCTCTGGACTAACTCCTCAAGATTCCTCTAAATAAGAGTTGAGGTGCCGCGTTGGCTCTCTTGGTTGAATACAAGTGTTAGCAAACAATCCCCAAGCATATAACAATTAAGCTCACAATATATATCAAGCATATAAGATGAAAGCAATAAAAGTATGCAAGATAAAAACAAGAGTAATAGATAGAGAGTGAGCAATCGCAAATACGAGAGATTTGTTTCGAGGTTCTAGCACACTTGCTCTACGTCCCCGCCTTCAATACTTGAAGGATTTCCACTAAAATCGATCCCACCGGATCACTCGGTGTCGCAACACCTACAAGGCGAGTTCACACTTGAACTCCTTGGACTCACTAGTCACGTACACACCGCAAGCCCACTAGCTCACCGAGGCCGCACCTCAAACAAAGAGTTCACACACGAACTCGAAACACCGCGAACCCGCAAGTCCGCCTCCTCAAAGTACAAAGATGAACTTTGGTGATCACAACACTTTGATCACCTAAAATTCTCTCACAATAAATATCCCTATAGGTAGATATAGCAATGGATAGCTTAAGTGTTGTGTGAGAAAACAAGGATTGAATATATGGTGAAAAACACAAGAAAATCTCTTTTGAAACACTCTTGATAAACTCTCTTTTGATTTGAAAATATTGGCTCTAAAACTTGTGGATATAACCCCTTAAATGAGTAGGAAAAACTAGCCCAAAAACTTCTTCTAAAACTTGTGTAAAACAGCCCACAAACCCCCTATATATATAGGATAGAAAAACTAGCCATTGGGGTAAAATATCAGCCCTGACGGCTGACAGTCGACCAGCCCGGTCGACCGCCAACGGTCAGAAATCTGACCGTTGGGACATCGGTCGACGGGCCCGATCGACCGCTGCCTGGAACAGAGAATAAAGTTCTCTACCGGTCGACCGGCCCGGTCGACCGGGGCTTTCCAAAGAGCAGAAGCTCTCTGCGGTCGACTGGGGTCAGTCAACCGGCCCTCCAGCAGTCCTGGCGTGCACGTCTGTGCACATCGGTCGACCGTCCTGGTCGACCTACTTCAATCTCGGTCGACCGGCCCGGTCGACCGGCAGAAGCCAGGTCAGGGATTTTGGGAAAAGAAAGCTTGGCATTTTGGCTCAATTAAAATCCCATAAAATCATGAAAAATCTACAAAAATAGTTTTAACATTATACTTTGATAATCAAACATGCTTGAGCAAAATCAAGACATGTTACAAATAATTTGAACTATTTTTGTAACTTGAAAATTTTGGCTAAAAACTAAAACTGTATTTTTTTCAAAATTGGTTTTTCCAAAACTTCTCCAAATATAAAACAAGATATTTTAAACTCTTTGAAAGCATAGAGTGTATGGATATGATCCATTACACATACATGGTGAAATATCTATGTTTTTGACATTAAACTCTAAATTTGGTTTTGGTTAAATACATGTAAACTTTGAATACCAAAAATCAAACCGGTATATTTCAAAAGGAAAACTCTTTTGTATTTTTCCAAAATAAAATTCTTTTATGAAAACTCATCTAAATCAAGAGTGTGTGTGTGTGTAAGATGTACTTGAGCAATCCACCAACTATTCTATCCTTTACATTTATCTAAAAACAAAATCTTATAAAAACAAACCTAAACACAAGTCTTCTCATCTTCTTGACTTGGTCCAAACTCGATCCAAAGAGCTAGACTCCTCTTGAGTACTTGATGTGGTCTTGATGCACAAGCTCTTGAATCAAACCGTGTTAGCTCCAAAACTTGACTTTAAATCCTTTGTTGAAGCTACACACCTACTAAGATCTTGATCATAAATCTGAAACTAATTAAACACAAGATCATTAGTACCATAACTACATGAGTTGATCATCATCAAAACTAGAGTGATAGGCCTTTGGGCCAACATTTATTTGGTTTAATCCTCTTTCTCTTCATTATTACCTTCTACAAAATAGACATTTAAGACAAAGAAATTAGCAGATTTATTACATGATAAATGTAGGAGTGTAATGAAAAGAATGCAAAATATGTGTATGATCAAAACGCTAATTACATTATGATGCATGATATAAACATCGAAGAAGAAACAAAGTGCGAAACTTTAGTTTTAGCCGTGTTACTCTTCTCTAATTCACATATGAACTCGACAGGAATCTTCCCCTGATCAGGTTAATATTACACCTCTGATCAAAACTTCTAGATCCAAGATGTTCGGAAGAGCGCCAAAAAATAGCTTCTTTCTTCCTTCATTGGATCATATTCCAGTCAATCAGTGTTGAGCCGATCAAACTCTGGTTACATCAAATGCATAATGTAAACATTGAAGAAGAAACAAAGTATGAAACTTCAATTTTAGATTTGTTACTCTTCTCAAGTTTATCTATGAACATCTGACGCCTCTGACGGCTAAGAATAGAGGAAAATGTTGACTTCTAAGTCCAACATAGGTCCTCAACAACTCATCATGCTGAGGGGAATGGCTGAAAATAGACCTAGAGGGGGTGAATAGGTGTATAACTAATCTAATGACAAATGATGCAGAATTAAAAACTAATTGCAACACACTTAGTGTAATTAAAAAGTGTAGCCGAATTCCTGGTGACGGGCTCTAGACTATCTTCTTTAAATTCCTCTAAATAAGAGTTGAAGTGCTATGTAAAGCACTCTTGGTTCAATACTAGTGAGGCACACAAACAATACAAAGCATATATATGATATGAGCAATATGAATCAATGCAAGATATAAAAGAGAGAGTTTAGAGATAGTGGATTAATCGCAAACACAAAGATATATTTTGAGGTTCGAGCCACTGCTCTACGTCCCCGCCTTCACATAGAAGGATTTCTACTAAATCATCCACACAGTACTTCCCACACAGGGAACCTCCACTGAGGACTTGGGTAATACAAACTTGGAGTACACAACTCCTTTCTTAAATAACAACAATCTCTACACAAGAGGCAAGGCACAACAATGATCACCTCTCACTAGAGGGATAAGGTGCTAAGACAAACAGCAACAATCACCTCTACACTTAGAGGGATAAGGCACTAAGCCAAAACACCAACCTCAATCACCTCTACATTTAGAGGGATAACAACCAACTCAAAATCCTCCACAATCACCTCTACATAAGAGGGATACTCACAAACTCAAAACAAAAAGATTACAACACTTAGTGGTCTCAACAAATCACAAACCAATTTTTTCAGAAAAATAAAGATCCTATAGATAGGATAGATATGATAACTCAAGTATGAGAAAAATAAGGTGTTTGGAACAAAGAAAAACAATTGAGAAAATCTCCAAATAGATATTAAAATCAAGATCAAAACCAATTCCCAAAAGACTTTTTTCATTGAAACATTCCAATCCTTGGAAAAAAAATAAAGATAAATCTTTTTAACCCAAAAACTCTTTTAAAAACTTGTTGTTAAACACTTATAAAGATGGGAAAAATTGCACTCTAAAAACTTGTTCAAATCAGCTCAAGAGAAGGCATATATATAGCCTCTAAAAAATCTACCTGTTGGCAGTCTGGAAAGGTCAGAATTGACCTTCCGGTCGACCGCCCAGTCGACTAGCGCAACGGTTATATTTATGACTGTTGTGCCTCCGGTCGACTGCTCGGTCGACCAGCCCCCACCCGAGAGTGGGGTGCTTTCAGTCGGTCGACCGTGCGGTCAACCTGTTGAGTTGGCTGGCCATGTGCACGTCCTCATGCACATCGGTCGACCAACCACTGGTCTGGTCAACCGCCCGGTCGACCGCCAGTGCAGTCTAGCTAGGATTTTTGGTATTAAAAACTTATCTTTTGAACTTCATTAAAATCCCATAAAATCACATAAATTCTACAAAAATAAGTTCTTATAAGATCTTTGAAGTACAAATATGTGTGACTAAAATTTAACACATATTATAAATAATTTGAACCATTTTTGTGATATTGAAATTTGCCTTAAACACAAAATCCGTATTTTTCAAAACTTAGATTTTTGAAATGGAAAACTGTTTTCTCCAAAACTCAAATGGATACAAAAACATGATATTGAAACAAATTTGAAGCATATTGTATATGGATAGAATCCAATATACATATAAGATATATATCTATGTTTTTGACATAAAATCTAAAACCGGTTAAACTGAAAACCAAAACTAGTAAACTTTATACTTGTGTGTGGATGTGAACTTGAGCATATCAATACTATCTACCTTTACGCAAGATCTAAACAATTTTAAACTAAACAAACTGAGGTCTTCTTGTAGAACTCCTTGTCCAAGTCGACTCGATCCAAACGCGATCCAACGAGCTTGTCTCCAACCGAGTGCTAGATGCGATCTTGACGCGCGAGTCCTTGAATCAACACGTGATAGCTCCAAAATATCTTTGTTGAAGCTAAACACCTACTAATATCTTGGTCAATCACTGAAACTATTTAAACACAAAATTATTAGTAAACTATAACTACATGAGTTTATCATCATCAAAACTAGATTGATGGGCCTCTGGGCCAACAATCTCCCCCTTTTTGATGATGACAAAACTCATGGAGTTATATGCATGGATTAAAGTTAAGCTTCATAGAAGCTCCCGCTTAACTTATGCATAGCAATAAGCAATAAAGATATGCAATGAAATGCATAAACCAAACAACATATATATGCATAAATGAGAAAATAAACATAAATAAACTCTCCAAATACTTCTCCCCTTTTGCATAAATACTTCTCCCTTTTTGCGTAAACAAAACATATATGCATTAAACAATAAAATAAACATGCATATATAAACTCTCAAAATTCTTCTCATCCCTTTTGTCAATTCATCAACAAAGGGGTAAAAACAAATCAAATATTAAAGATATATATGTGATATACATTCATGAAGAGAAGAGATGTAAAGTTAACTCTCCCTGCATTCATGCATTACATGAAAAAGGGATGACTAAACCCTAATCACATAACACATAATATACAATGTATAAAAGGATATGTGAAGCTCCTTCTACACATGTGTAAGACATAGAGAAGAGTGGTCAAGCTCCTTGATATGAGATACACTCAACATGAATCTATATATAGAGAAGATGTTAAGCTTCCCTTGCATATAAGCAATACATATCAAAACATTATGATACCAATTAAAAAATATACCAATTTATGATAAAGGTATATATCGAAAAATTATGATACCAATTGAAAATAAACAAAATTTTAAGATACCAATTGAAACAACTTGTAAATTTTTTATACCAATAAAAATGAAACATTGTACGTTTTTGATATCAATTGAAATATATATATTGTAAATATTGATATCAATTGAAAGTAAAAACCAATTGAAAATACAAACCAAATTTTTTTGAAAATACAAATCATTTTACAATAAAGATACCAAATTTAGAATAATACCAATTAATATTATTGATACCAATTTGAAAATATTAGCATATACCAAAACAAAGTATTTTTCATCATAAAAAATGGGAGTAAGATACCAATTGAAAATAGGACCGATTAAAAGATAAAACAAGAGTTTTTCCTCCCCCTTTATAAAGTACCAATAAAAATGATGCATAAGCTTGTACAAGATACCAATTGAAAAATAATTGACATTAAGGACTAAATCAAAGTTAGCATAAAACATAATTTGTGATTTAAGATGTAAAGTTATTGTAAGCACAATCAAATTATATATATATTTATATATATATATATATATATATATATATATATATATATATATATGTATGAAAATATAAATACCAATCGAAATTGATACTATTTGAAGTTTGAAGCATACGTATGTAAAAAACACAAATATGAGTATATAAATATAAAAATATCAATTGTGATACCAATTAAAAATATAATGAGGATCAAGTATATAACTCATACTACCTCCCTTTCATGCATATGTTTATAAAGAATATTTAATTTGAGCATACAAGACATGGTCGCCCATCCATCCGCCCTTTGAAGGAAGGGGTTTTCAAAAATATGAATTTGAAAATAATTTTAGCATAATTGAAACTCTTCCAATTTGAAAAATATGAACTAGTTTTATGATATCTTGTAAACTAGTACGAATTCCTTCAAGTAAGGAATAAAATAAGAATGAATTCATGAAAACATGAAAATCACATAATCATCGACACCCAAATAGAAATAAAACTCATATAGTCTCATGAAACAATAAAATCATGAGTAAACATCAAACATAGAGTGTAAAAAGTCATGTAATCAACAAAATCATGGAAATAAGGCATTTAAACTCAAATGAGATTCCTTCCCAAAAACATGAAAATCATCAGAACTAAATAGGCTTCAAGGTATATGAATGTTTTGTCTAAAACTAAAGGTATACATACATATCCCAAATACAAATGAGTCCATGATGGAATTTACATGAAAAGTAAGTGACTCAAGGGTATACATATATATCTAAAATTTTAAACAAAATAACATATACATGAAGCTAAACATATTATCATGAAAACATGTACAAAAATAGAGAATACAAGTTAAAGTGTAAGAATCATAAAAACTAGGCTATACTAGTACATCTAATGGGTACAAATGTGCAATTAGCACAAACATACAAAATTCAAATGTGACTCATTAGTTGTACAAGTATATACACAAGTTTTAATGAAAACTACATCTAGACATGTAATCAAAACATGAAGTACAAAAACATAAACATAAACCAATATGATCATTAGGCTAAATGCACATATTTTAGAGTGATGATATACACAATAGTTAAACTATAGTGAGAACACAAAATATGGATTCATATGAACATGGGTGTATCTAAAAAATTACATATACATATCAATAGTCTAATTATCATGGCATGTAGCATAATAATCATGAAAAGCTAAAACATGCTAAAAATCAATAATGAAAGCATGTAAACTAATAAGGACTTGAGTTAGTTACCAAAACTATTAGGGCTAATCTCTAGATCTCCAAACTATGGTGGTCTTCCCACCAAACTTTCTTGAAGGTGATGCATCCAAAGTAGTGTCCATCAAGCACAAATCATCCATCATCAAGGCACCAATGCCTTCGCGTCAAGTGGGAGCCCACACCTACATCAAATATAATAGGAGTGAATTTTGGTACCCATACTCTATTGGTTCCATGGGGTTAGCACCTTTTCTAACTCAAACAAATTTATTTACAAATTTTGAATTATGTATTCTATCATAACAAAACTTTGCTAGGTGGCCCTTACGTCCACAATGTGTACAAGTGTACACATGAGCATACATGGTGTCATGTGGGTGGGCATGAAAAACATGTGTATGCCGTGTATAGTGTGCATGCATATGTGGAACTTATTTCTTTCGAAATATGAATTCCAACCTTGTGTGTTTCATGGCACATTGGCTCAAAGTGAAGCCCAAACAATCAACAATCTTCTTTAACATACATATATCAATTTCAATGTTAGAAGAAGAAGTGGAACATGAAATATGTTTGTTAATAGAGGATGAGTCTATAGTAGCATGGCAAACATGTGAATCAGTATCATTTTTCAAAGAAATATTCTCTTTTGAAATCAAATCTAGTTCTTTTGAAATAAAAGCAATTTTATTTTTCAAAGAGTTATTTTCTTTTAAAACAAATTCAAATTTTGAAGACAAAACCTCATGTTTCTTCAAAACATCATCACAATTATTTTTACTCATTAAAATTTTGTTTACATTAAGAGCAAGTTCAAGTTGGGATTTCAATGAGTCCCTTTCATTAGAAATTGATTAGTCACATATATTGCATTTACATTGTCACATTACCATACTTTTTAGCTAATAAATCCTATTAATAAGTCTTCTTTTTTCTTTGTTAAATGTAGGCCCAAGTGCTAAAAGAAAGAAAAGAGAAACAAGCCCAAAAGCCCACCAAATTCTGATTTAATTCAGAATAAATTCGAAATCAAGGAATCAGGGCAAAATCTTGGCATATCAAGAGGTTGAGAAGAATCCTCCCTAAATCAAGCGGTTGAAGCCAAAACAATCAAAGGCTGTTTCGTCAACTTTTGGAGCAGAAACAAGAAAACCAGAAGAAGATACGGGAAATTCACCAAACCAGGGGAGCCAGCCAACTGGGTGTGGCCACTTGGCCACACCAGGGCCGCGGAAACGCGGATTGGGCCACGTTTTCGTGGCCTTGTTACATCAGTTGGGGGAGCGTTTGCTCCCCCAATCTTCCCGGGATCCTCCCCTTTTAGTTTTTCCCTATAAATACAGTTTCAACAGAGCAAAAAGGGCGAAGACTAGGATTGGAATTTGTGTTTATTTTCTAAGGATTTAGGCTCTTTGTTAGATAGTGCAAAAGTTGTATTCTTATTTTTTAATTTTTAGTTCAGTACACATACTTGTGAGAGAGAGGAATTGAGTACTTGTACTTGAAGATTGAAGTGACATCAATACAAGAATCGAGTTGCTTTTTCTTCCATTCGTATTACGGTATGTCTTGCATTATTTATTTGCTTTCTTCTTTGTTCTTCATAAGTAACTAAAATAGTTTTCTGGGCTCACTATTGTAACTCTCTCTAGTTCTTCTTCTCTTCTGGTTTTAAAGAAAAATACCCAATAAATCATTTGCATGCCTTACTTAAAGCCTTTCTTCTTGAAAGTGTTCTTGAAGGCACATGAGAATGGGCTTGGACTGTTAAACTCTTACTTCTTTCATGAACGTTTCTTGAACTGTTTTTACTTCATTCTTGCTTCTTCGCGCTTGATGATTTAAGATTCGATTCTAAACGATTTTTCAAAGAAAAGAGTGAACTCTTCCAACCATCTTATGTGCTTTACTTCAAACTTTCTAAAAATCAACTTTAAGTTTTGCCTATGATCAATTTGAGGCACTTAGGATTTCAATAGAAGAATGAACGATTGAGTAGTGAGATAGTGAGCCCAGATTTTCTTCCTTATTATAATCAACAAAACAATTTTTGAGCTTTTTAAATCACCTTCTCCAAAGCCTTCTTTAAAGTTGCAATTTCTCTTTTAATCATCTCTTTCTTTCCATTCTCTTTTTCCATTAAAAAATGAACACAATTCTTTGTTTTTAAATGAATAACCGAAAAGCTTCCATCGCATTCCTCCTCGTTGACACGACCCGTTAGCCACAAGCTACACGGTAAATTCTTAAACTCTTTGATTGTTCTTTCATTTTAGCAATCAATTTTTTGCGCCGTTGCCGGGGAGGGAACGGTGTGTTTGTTTTTAACAAGTTTTGTGTGTTGTTTCAGGGACTTGAAGATTCAGATCTAGCATTCAAGCTTTGCAAGAGAAGACTTGCAAATTCTATGCCCCTACTCTCAAAAGTAGGAAACAGAATTTCAAGAAATTACGTTGCAAAAATTAAAAATTTCATTGGACTACTAAAACTCTTTTTTGCAGGACATATTGCTCGCAAAAAAAAAATTAAGTTTTGTATGTTATATTCTTGCTATATCTGTTTTCCACCATCTCTGTTTTAAACCAACAGTAAAACACTTGTTGAAAAGTTTAAAAAAATTGATTAGATGTTTACATTTTAGGCGCGTGTCTTTTCAATTCATTTACTTTACTGTTGAAGAGTGCTGGATGAAGGTACGTACGCATTGCATTCAGAATAAGACTCATCTCTTGGTTAATTTATATCGCTTTGAGTGAATCTTGTTTATCTTGTACACTTGCACAAAATTGATTTTAAGGGCAACACCCAATAACAAGATAAGGTGGGGATTTAATCACCCTTCCTTGGCCCAAAAATCAGATTCCAAGCACTCACAAACCTAAGCCTAAGTAAAATCTGATAGACGTTGGTCTTAGGGACATCTCGATCTCACTAGGAGATTATCCTAAGGGGGAAGGTGTTGGAAATTGACTCTTGCCAAATCAGTGTCTAGGAAGGGGATTGAGGGCCGAAAGCCCGAAGGTTGGTGGTTACTTAGTTAAGGAACGTCTTTGATGGATAACCTCCCACCAATCTTGCCCTGACCTGGCTGATTAGCTTGTGGTCAAAGTCTAAATTGTACCTTTAGTGGACAATCAACCAGTTAGGAGTTGTCTAGATCAAGGTTACCTTATACTAGGCTTGATTGTTTTCTTTTCTTGACTATTGGTGAACTTGTTTGTGATTGTGTTTGTGTATGCAAGTGTGGTCAAGAGACCCTAATTCATCTAGGTTAACTAGAAACACATCACTACCCAAGTTCGAAATAAGACTAGATTCGGTTATGGATCGACCGACATCTTTGCAGGATAGGTTCTATCCCATTAGAACATCACTTCCATCCTGCATCCACCTTCCATCGATTGGTGAACACAACTTTGAGCTTAAGCCACAGTTCATCAATACACTCCCTAAATTCCATGGCTTAGAGTCCGAAGATGTTTATTTCTTCATAAGAGAATTTGAAGAAGTATGCTTAATGATGAAAATCTCACACCTTGCAGATGATGCTATTAGGTTGAGATTTGTCCCATTTGCTCTTAAGGACTTAGCCAAGAAATGGCTCTACAGCTTAGCCGCCTGCTCTATCACCTCTTGGGATGGTTTCATCAAGGTCTTCTTGAAGAAATTCTATCCAATTCACAAGATCGCTCTCGTTAGGAAAAACATCATGCAGTTTAAGTAAGAACCTAGTGAACCGTTTTGGAGGTACTTTGAACGCTTAAAGACCTCCTTGTCCAATGTCCTCATCATGGAATAGAGAAATGGCAACAATGCCAAATTCTTTATGACGGTTTAGACTGCTCGACCAAGACCCTCTTAGAAAGCATGTGCCAAGGGGGATTCTTGCAGAAGGATGAGCATGAAGGATGGGATTTATATGAGAATCTAGCTGAAAAGACCATCCAATGGGAACCTACTAGTGAAAGCTCTAGAAATTCAAACTCTATCTCTTCAAAAGGAGGTCTCCATTCAATTGAATCATCCATAGCTAACGAGGCTAAGTTAGCTAGCCTAGCGAGAAGACTGGAAGCTTTAGAAACTAAGGAACCAAGTCCAGTCAATCAAGTTAGCCCAAACCAATTTTTAACTCCGGGTTGTACTTACTGTCAGGCCATGAATCTTGTGTTTGAGGAGTATCCTGTATTTCAAGCTCACCAATACTTTCCTGAACCGATGAATGCGGCCTTTTCCAGGCCGAACAATGATCCTTACGCTCTAACGTACAATCCTGGCTGGAGAAATCACCCAAATTTCTCGTGGAGCCAACAAAATAATGACACCCATGGTCAAACCATGCAAACCACTTTCATCATTCCAATAATTCTTCCAATCATCAACCCAACTTTTCCAATCACCCTCACAATTCTCCCAACAATTTTCAAATTTCAACAAAATTTTTCCAACCAAGCTCCACCATCTTCCTTCCAGAATCCTCAACTCGAAAGGAGAATGACTGATTTTGAGAGAAATATGGAAAGGTACATGAAGAACTAAGATTCCCTCATGAAAACAATACAGAGGCTAGAGGGTCAAATGATCAGTTAGCCAACCCACAACATGAGAGGCAAAAGGGTACCTTTCCCAGTCAACCAATTATGAATCCTAAGAATTCACAACAAGCTCATTTGGTTGAGGATCAATCACTGAATCAATGTAATGTTATTCATACATTGAGGTCGGGAATGAAAGTTGATAATCAAGTGTCAACACCACCTAATCCTAGTCAGCACAATCACAGTTCAGCATCCACCTCATCTAATCCCACTCCTCCTAAATTTGATGAATCTGAAAAAGGTAAGTCAACAAGTCATGTGCACCAGCCTATAGCATCATTTCCTAATAGGCTGAAAAACAACAAGCAAAATCCTCACATGGATAAGATAATTGAGATCTTTAATCAAGTGAAGATAAATGTGCCACTTCTTGATGCCATCCAACAAGTCTCATCTTATGCTAAGTTTCTTAAAGACATGTGCACCAAGAAGAGAAAGACTAATGTTCCTAAAAAGGTCTTCTTAGCCACTAATATTAGTGAGCTACTATCGGGTCTGATCCCTGTTAAGTACAAGGATCCAAGTAGTCCAACCATTGCCTGCACTATAGGACAAGCCGAGATTAGTCGTGCACTTCTTGACTTGGGGGCAAGTATCAACTTGCTTCCATTCTCAGTTTATCAACAACTCGAGTTAGGCGATCTTAGTCCAACTCGAGTCACTATCCAACTGGCTGACCATTCAGTGAAAGTTCCAAAAGGGGAGATTAATGATGCCTTATCCGGGTTGGGGAGTTTATTTACCCTGTTGATTTCATAGTTCTTGAGACGCAACCTGTGTCTAACTCCAATCATAGGGCTCAAACTCCTGTTATCATCCTAGGGCGACCATTCCTTGCTACTGCCAATGCCATCATCAATTGTAGGAATGGATCCATGAGGTTAACTTGTGGGGACATGACTAGAGAAGTCAATGTCTTCAACCTAGAAAAACAACCTCATAAGATAAGAGATCAAACATTTGAGGTAAACTTTATTGAAAACAATTGTGATGAAGAGAGTGAAGATTTAGAAGATGAGTCGCTGTTTCTTAATGAATTATTTAAAAATGAATGCGATTATCCTAATGAAAAGGCATATGTCGAAGATCCTAATGTTAGAGTACCCTTGAAAAAGGGGAAATTGATTTGAATATCTTCACTTTCGATGAGCCAACCAATAATGTATCGCATGAGGATATAATTCAAGAACCTCCGATTGACATACTCTTTGAAAACCTCTTCGAAGAAGAACTCATGTGTTTGGATGAACCAACTAGGAATCTTTTAGTTAATTGCACATTTCTAGGGGAAAGTGTTGACCTAAGCTTTGAGGAGATATATGGACTGAGTTAGAATTCCTAAGAATTCATAGTGAGGAAGTTCCAACTGAGAAGTGTGTGTGGTGATAAATTTTTGAATAATAATTGTAGCAATATGAGGAAGAAACACCTAAAGAAGATGAGACTGGGAGGAAGGAAGCTAAAATAACAAAACAAGTGGCCTCCCCATTGTGCCTTATAAAGAGGACCCATTGGAATGATGGGAAGAGAGCTAGAGGAATAAGACCGAAAAAGACCTAGGTGTGGGAGAAACTTGATGTTGTACATATTCCTGTATAATATATGCACCTCTTTTACATTTCATTTCATGCATGTATACATTTCTTTCATACGTTGGGGACAATGCATGAGATAAGTGTAGGGGAGGGTTCTAACATGTAACATGATGACTACTATAACTTGAAAAAAAAAAACTTTTTGAAAGGTTAGAACAATATTTTGATATATTTTTTTGTAAGAAATTAAGTCAATTTTAAGGAATAGGAAAATCATAATTAGGATTTCTTATACTTGGTCAAAGTCAGATAACTTGTTTGATGTTTAGGGTTAGGAAGAAATTTTGTGAAAGTAATTTAGTCTTGATATTTACCTTGATGAAATATGCACACTAAATACACTTACACACTTAGGGTTTAAAAACAGAGACTCTTATGCCTTATAAAAAAATATATTATGAAAATATATATATATATATATATATATATATAAACAAATCTAATTATTGATTAGCTATGTGCTTTGGCCTAAGCAAGCCTTGGTATTTATGCAAAAGATAATTAGATAAGTTTGAAAAAAAATGTATATATATAAATCCTCTGATTAAGCTGGGTATTTATGCCTCATGAAGCATAAGTATTCACGCCTAAAAGGGGTACATTTCATAAATAAAAACCTTAGTTTCGTGGCCTTATCTGCTCGGGTGTTTAAGTCCTTAGGGGCGTTTTCTCACCTGGTGCCCTAAAACTGTCCGGTTTGGGTGTCACCGACTGAAGGCTTGTTACATGGGCAGATTAGAAAGCCTAATGAAATTGAGGAATAAAATCTACCAAAAATACATATAAATAAGGCATAGGAGTTGATGTTAAAGAACCCTTAGTCAACTTCACAGTCAC
Organism: Agave tequilana; assembly: GCA_038442645.1. Classification (NCBI taxonomy): domain Eukaryota; kingdom Viridiplantae; phylum Streptophyta; class Magnoliopsida; order Asparagales; family Asparagaceae; genus Agave; species Agave tequilana. The sequence goes on along the minus strand of JAVJIF010025022.1, from coordinate 31,557 downwards.
GGTGGTGCATACAACTCAGGGTAAATTAATAGACTAGATGAGAAAAATAATTTGACTCCTTACTTTGATTGATGACATATTTTTGAATAGAGACTAAGTTTAGAAATGAAAATTTGATATTCCTATAACTTATAGATTACTTAAATTCTCACAAATATACTTCAAATATTTTCTCCTTTCAAAATGCTTTTCGAAAATACTAACTTTTTTCTCTTTTTTATAGATTTTGTGGGTGCAATCCACTGAAACCCTCACGAGACAAAACTCGTCCTCTAGGGGTAACCTAGAGGTTCACGGCTTTTTGTACATGCTCAGTGCAATCGAGTGACCTGCGAAAGTGGTCCAATAATTAATTAGAATTAGTCTGATGTTTTGCTCGAGGGCGAGCAAAAGATAAGTGTGGGGGTGTCATTAGTCACATATATTGCATTTACATTGTCACCTTACCATACTTTTTAGCTAATAAATCCTATTAATAAGTCTTCTTTTTTCTTTATTAAATGTAGGCCTAAGTGCTAAAAGAAAGTAAAGAGAAACAAGCCCAAAAGCCCACCAAATTCTGATTTAATTCAGAATAAATTCGAAATCAAGGAATCAGGGAAAAATCTTGGCATATCAAGAGGTTATGAAGAATCCTCCCTGAATCAAGCGGTTGAAGCCAATACAATCAAAGGCTGTTTCGTCAACTTTTGGAGTAGAAACAAGAAAACCAGAAGAAGATACGGAAAATTCACCAAACCAGAGGAGCCAGCCAACTGGGTGTGGCCACTTGGCCACACAAGGGCCGCGTTTCCGCGGCCTTGTTACATCAGTTGGGGGAGTGTTTGCTCCCCCAATCTTCCCGGGATCTTCCCTTTTAGTTTTTCCCTATAAATACAAGTTTCAACAGAGCAAAAAGGGCGAAGACTAGGATTAGAATTTGTGTTTATATTCTAAGAATTTAGGCTCTTTGTTAGATAGTGTAAAAGTTATATTCTTATTTTTCAATTTGTAGTTCAGTACACATGCTTGTGAGAGAGAGGAATTGAGTGCTTGTACTTGAAGATTGAAGTGACTTCAATACAAGAATCGAGCTGCTTTTTCTTCCATTCGTATTACGGTATGTCTTGCATTATTTATTTGGTTTCTTCTTTGTTTTTCATGAGTAACTAAAACAGTTTTCTGGGCTCACTATTATAACTCTCTCTAGTTCTTCTTCTCTTCTGGTTTTAAAGAAAAATACCCAATGAATTATTTGCATGCCTTACTTAAAGCCTTTCTTCTTGAAAGTGTTCTTGATAGCACATGAGGATGGGTTTGGACTGTTAAAATCTTACTTCTTTCATGAACGTTTCTTGAACTGTTTTTACTTCATTCTTGCTTCTTCGCGCTTGATGATTTAACATTCGATTCTAAACGATTTTTCAAAGAAAAGAGTGAACTCTTCCAACCATCTTATGTGCTTTACTTCAAACTTTCTAAAAATCAACTTTAAGTTTTGCCTATGATCAATTTGAGGCACTTAGGATTTCAATAGAAGAATGAACGATTGAGTAGTGAGATAGTGAGCTCAGATTTTCTTCCTTATTATAATCAACAAAACAATTTTTGAGCTTTTTAAATCACCTTCTCCAAAGTCTTCTCTAAAGTTGCAATTTCTCTTTTAATCATCTCTTTCTTTCCATTCTCTTTTTCCATTAAAAAATGAATACAATTCTTTGTTTTAAACGAATCACCGAAAAGCTTCCATCGCATTCCTCCTTGTTGACACGACCCGTTAGCCACAAGCTACACGGTAAATTCTTAAACTCTTTGATTGTTCTTTCATTTTAGCAATAAAAAATCTAATCCCTCTCTTGCAAAACCATGTTAAGTTTTGAAAACAAATCCTTATTTTCTTCTTTATTTTAAGACTTTTCTTTTTCAAAACTCTATATTTCTCAAGTAAGTTTTCACAAACTATAGATAGTTCTTCATTTAATGCATCAGCATCAACATAATCATTACAAGAAGAAGTAGCACTATCATCTACTTAAGTATCTGAGTTTACCTCAAGGGAGTCAGTCCCTTGGACCATGTTGCAAGCTTGTTCGGATTTTCTTCCACTAGATTCCTCCTCCATATAGTTTGGCTTTTGAAGCTTTGGAGAGGTCAAAATATTCCACACTGCAAAGGCAGAATCACAATGAGAAACCATATATAAATATTTTTTTACTTAGAGTGCATCTAAGTACCTCTAGGGCTTATGCATTGGCCTTTATTTGCTTGCTATTACCAAGATAAGATTTTTTTGGTAGCGTCAAGGTGAACTTGCATACCTAAGGTTTTAAGGTACATGGACATCTTAATTTTTCAAACACGAATGTTGGAAGTATCATACATGGGAGGGGTCATGAAGTCCATAAGTATGCAAATGCAAATCTAGAATAGCTATTCAAGATCCATAAGTATGCAAATGCAAATCTAGAATAGCTATCCAAGATCTCACCTTAGGTGGTTAAACCTAATATCAGTAATGTAGGCTCTGATACCAATTGAAAATACACCTAGAGGGGGGTGAATAGGTATATGTCTAATCTAATGACAAATAATGCGAAATTAAAAACTAATTGCAACACACTTAGTGTAACCAAAGAGTGTAGCCGAATTCTCGGTGACGGGCTCTGGACTATCTCCTCTAAATTCTTCTAAATAAAAGTTGATGTGCTATGTAAAGCTCTCTTGGTTCAACAATACAGTGAGACACACAAGCAATACCAAGCATATATATGATATGAGCAATATGAATCAATACAAGATATAAAAGAGAGAGTTTAGAGATAGTGGATCAATCGCAAACACAAAGATATGTTTCGAGGTTCGAGCCACTGCTCTACGTCCCCGCCTTCACACAGAAGGATTTTCACTAAATCGTCCACACAGGACTTCCCACACAGGGAACCTCCACTGAGGATTTGGATAATACAAACTTAGAGTACACAACTTCTTTCTCAAACAACAACAACCTCTATACAAGAGGCAAGGCACAATAACAATCACCTCTTACTAGAGGAATAAGGAACTAAGCCAAACAATAAAATCACTCTACACTTAGAGGGATAAGGCACTAAGCCAAAATTCCAACCTCAATCACCTTTACACTTAGAGGGACAACAACCAACTCAAACTCCTCCACAATCACCTCTACACAAGAGGGATACTCACAAACTCAAAGCAAAGAGATTATAATACTTGGTGGTCTCAACAAATCACAAATCAATTTTTTCACAAAATAAAGATCCTATAGATAGGATAGATATGATAACTCAAGTGCGGGAAAAACAAGATGTCTGGGGAAAAACAATGGGAAAATCTCCAAATAGATATTGAAATCAAGATCAAAACCAATTCCCAAAAGACTCTCTTTTCTTTGAAATATTTCAACCCTTAAAAACAAATAAAGATAAACCTTTTTAACCCAAAAACTCTTTTAAAAAACTTTCTATTAAACACTTATAAAGGATGGGAAAAATTGCTCTCTAAAAACTTGTTGAAATCAGCTCAAGAGAAGGCATATATATAACTTTTCAAAAATCTGCCCGTTGGCAGTCTGGAAAGGTCAGAATTGACCTTCCGGTCGACCGCCCAGGACCGGCACAACGGTCATATTTATGACCGTTGTGCCTTTGGTCAACCGCTGGGTCGACCGGCCACATCCATCGGTAGACCGCCTGGTCGACTGGCCCCCACCTGAGAGTGGGGTGCTTTCAGCCGGTCGACCGCGCGGTCGATCGGCCGAGTTGGCTGTGTAAGTACACCTAGAGGGGGGGTGAATAGGTATACGGCTAATCTATGAACAACAATACAGAAATTAAAACTTAATTGCAACACACTTAATGTAACCAACGGGTGTAGCCGAATTCCCGGTGAAGGGCTCTAGACTAACTCCTCTTGATTCCTTTGAATAAGAGTTGAGGTGCTATATGAAGCTCTCGTGGTTAAACACAAGTGAGGCACACACCGACAACACAAGCATGTATATGATATGGCAATAATGAATCAATGCACTAAGTAAGAGAGAGAGAGAGAGAGTTAGAGTCAATGGATCAAATGCAAACACCGAGATTTGTTTCGAGGTTCGAGCACACAGCTCTACGTCCCCGCCTTCACACAGAAGGATTTTCACTAACTCGTCCACACAGGACTTCCCGCACAGGGAAACCTCCAATGAGGATTTGGGGCAAATACAACTGGGAGTACACAACTCCTCTCTAACTGAATACAACCTCTCACAGAGGCAAGGCACAACCAACACAAATCTACCTCACACAAGAGGGGTAGGCACTTAGCCAACACAAAACAATCACCTCACACTTGAGGGATTCCAACACAATCTCTACCTCTCACAAGAGGAAGCCAAACACCACTTCCACAATCACCTCACAATAGAGGGATACCAACTCAATCGCCTCTCACTAGAGGGATATCACAATGATGGAAGTTTACAACTTTGTGGTCTATCTCAACCACAAACAAATTTTCCCACAAAGATAAAGATCCTATAGATAGGATAGCAGGATAGATCAAGTGTGGAAAATAAAGAGTTTGAAAATAAAAACTCAAAGAAAAACTCTAGAGAAAAACTCTAGATAGAATTAAAAATGAAGATCAAACCAATTCCCAAAGACTTTTCTTTTCTTTGAATTTTCCAACCCCTTTTAAAACAAAATAAAGATCAAATCTTTAAGGCTCTAAAACTCTTTTGAAACTTGTAATAAAACACTCGAGATGAAGTAAATTTTGCTCTCTAAAAATCCTATGCAAAACAACCAAGAGATGGGGTATATAAAGGCCCAAACAAAATCTGCCCGTTGGCAGCTGACAAGGCCCAGATTGGCCTTCCGGTCGACCGGCCAACAGTCAAAAAATCGACCGTTGAGCCTGCCGATCGACCGCCCAGTCGACTGCGCTCAGAACCAGAGAGAACGGTCGATCGCCCAGTCGACCCGAGAGTGGGTTGACTTCAGTCAGTCGACCGCTCGGTCGACCGGCCAAGCAAGCTGACCTGCGTGCACGTCCTTGTGCACGTCATCGACCAGTCCGGTCGACCGGCTACTGGTCCGGTTGACCGTCCCGGTCGACCGCCAGGGCCTGGCAGATCTGGTTATAGGATTTGAAAACTGGTCTTTTTAATATCAAATAAATCCCATAAAATCTCTAAAAATCCACAAAAATAAGTTCTGTATATAATTTGACATACAAACATGTTTGAGTAAAAATCAAACCATGTTACAAACATTTTGAACCATTTTTGTGACTTACAAATTTTGCCGAAAACCAAAATTCATATTTTCCAAAACTTTGATTTTTTAAATGGAAAATCGTTTTGTCCAAAACACTTGCAAATAAAAAAAACATGATATTGAAACAACTTTGAGGCATATAGTACATGGATATAATCCAATATACATATAAAGATATATATCAATATTTTTGACATTAAATCCAAAAATAAGTTTTGTTAAAATACTAAAACTCCAAACTCATGAAATAGACTATCAAACTAAGTTTGTTTAAATAGTTGAAGTATAGATGTATATAGAACAAATCTAATATATATTAAACCATGTAAACTTGTTTTGATTCTATCTATTCATGAAAACCAAGATCGGTTAAACTAAAAACCAAAAACCAATAAACATGAAACGTGTGTGTGTTGTGAACTTGAGCATATCACACTATCTAATCTTTAACAATGGATTTAAATAATAAACTAAACAATGTACCGAAGTCTTCTTGTAGAGTGCCGTCTCCAAGTCGACTCGATCCAAACGTGATCCACCGAGCCTGACTCCAAACGAGTGCTAGGTATGAACTTTGACGCTCGGGCTCTTGAATCACCATGTGAAAGCTCCAAAATACTTTTGTTGAAGCTAATCACCTACAATATCTTGGTTAAATATCTGAAACTAAATATCACAAGATTTTTAGTAAACTATAACTACATGAGTTAATCATCATCAAAACTAGAGTGGAAGGCCTCTGGGCCAACAAGCTGGCCACGTGCACGTCCTCGTGCACATCGGTGGACTGATCCGGTCACCGATCACTGGTCCGATCGACCTCCCAGTCGATCGCCAGTGCAGTCTAGCTGGGATTTTGGGTATTAAAACTTATCTTTTTAACTTCAATAAAATATCATAAAATCACATAAATTCTACAAAAATAAGTTCTTATAAGATCTTTGAAGTACAAATATGTGTGACTAAAATTCAACACATATTATAAACAATTTGAATTTTTGTGATACTGAAATGCCTTAAACACAAAATCTGTATTTTCTAAAACTTGAATTTTTAAAATGGAAAACCGTTTTCTCCAAAACTCATATGGATACAAAAACATGATATTGAAACAAATTTGAAGGATATTGTATATGGATAGAATCCAATATACATATAAGAATATATCTATATTTTTGACATGAAATCCAAAACCGGTTAAACTGAAAACTAAAACCAATAAACTTTAAACTTGTGTGCATATATGACCTTGAGCATATCAATGCTATCTACCTTCACACAAGATCTAAATAGTCTTAAACTAAACAAACCGAGGTCTTCTTGTAGAACTCCTTCTCCAAGTTGACTCGATCCAAACGCGATCCAACGAGCTTGACTCCAACCGAGTGCTAGATGCGATCTTGACGCGCGAGCTCTTGAATCAACATGTGATAGCTCCAAAATACTTTTGTTGAAGCTAAACGCCTACTAATATCTTGGTCAAGCACTGAAACTATTTAAACACAAGATTATTAGTAAACTATAACTACATGAGTTAATCATCATCAAAACTAGAGTGATGGGCCTCTGGGCCAACAATGGCATGGCTAGCCCAACTAAAATGGTAGTTGGTAAAGACATACCAAATCCGTTGATAACTCAGGATTTGCTAAAAATCCTAAGGGATTTGGTCCCATCCTCTCCCCAAAATCTCTTACCAATTCTCGTCCATGAAATAGTAGGACCACAAAATACCTGTGTCCATTTTTTCGACGAAATAAGCAGAGACTTATCACGTTAACAGTAAACCTCTGACAAGCCATTTTCTCTTGATCTCCAGTGAAGTCAGTCAAGTTAACATTAAACCTCTGATAACAAAACCCACTCAAAATTTCTGTTGTTATGTTAATATTACACCTCTAACATCAAATCTCTCATGCCTCTAGAAAATCAATTTTGTCACGTTAAATATTATACCTCTAACAATTCATTTTGTTTTCACCAAAATCCCCTATCAATTCCCTCCCATGGAGTGATAGGTTCACAAGCTCAATCATTGCTATGTTAATACTACACCTCTAACAGTGAAAAAGTTTTAATACTCCCCAGCTGAGTCGCCATCTCTTGTTCCTCAGGAAAAATTGAAAGTGGAGTAAATTCTTTGTTTGATTGTAAAGAATATTACAACGGATCAATAATCTGATTATAAGAGAGAGAGAGAGAGAAGATATTCAATCTCAAATTTTCTCTTTGTTTAAGGCTGGGTTCTTGATGTAGCAGTGGAAGTGAATCTTATTTTTTGCTTACCGGGTTAACGTCAACAACTTAAGTGGCAGTAATTGACCCGGTAATGAGGGCAGTTATAACTAAAATGCAGGGCTCTTCCACAGTTGAAACACGGGCTTCGGGCTCTGCGTCTTGGCATTGCAGTGATGCTAGGACGCAGGCTTCAAGCCTCGCGTTTTGACACTGCGGTTATGTGAAGATGCGGGCTTCGAACTCTACGTCTTGGCACTGCAGTGATGCTAGGACGTGGGCTTCGAGCCACGCGTTTTGACACTACAGTGATGTTGGGACGCGGGCTTCGAACTCTGCGTCGTAGTTTTGCAATGAAGCTGGGACGCAGGCTTCGAGCCTCGCGTTTTGGCATTTAGCCATTTAAAATGCAGGCTACGAGCTTTGCAAGACGCGGGCTTCGAATTCTGCATTTTAACTTTACAGTGAAACTGGGACGCGGGCTTCGAGCCCGCGTTTCGACACTACGGTGACGTTGAGAGCGAGCTTCGAGTTTTGCGTCTTGACATTGCAGTGAAGCTGGGGAGACGGGCTTCGAGCCCTACGTTTTGACTTTGCACGAGTGGCTCTGATTAACCTCGCGTCTGGAGTATAGACTCTGCTACCTGATGACTTGTTCTCAGTGATTTTTAGACAGTTTACAATACGCACAGTAAAATATTTGGGTATAAATTCATCCACATAATGATCTTTGAATTATAGGCTGAGGCGAACTAGGGTTTATGAAGCCGACCCCAAATTTGACATGCATTCTTTGTTTTCTTTTTTCATTTTTTTAATTGCTTACAGACGAACAATTTTAAGAAAAACATACTAGTGATAACAAATCGAACCGGAATAATAAAATATGAGACATGGGACATAATTTAATTTTTGTAAGAATTTTTTTTTCAACGATCACGGTCAGAGAGACTGAGTGTGGACAAGAAACATAATGCTTAAATTAAACTAGTATATTACTCTTGTAACGCCCCGATCCGGCGGGTACGGAGACGTTACTGCAACGTATATACGCAGGTCAGAAATACCCTCACGCATATACGCTAAGCATCAGTACAGGCAAGAATCAGAGTACGGAAGCAAATGGTGCATTATACATTCCAACACATGAGTACAATTACAAAGTTATCACCAGAGGTGATCCAATATTACATGAATATTACATCACTGATATGCGCAATTGCGGGATTACAAAGAGATATACAAGTATGAACAGTACACAGGCACTCACGAGTTTACAAAAGGAAAACTCGAGAGGCACACAGGGGGCCTGGAAGGATAGAGCTCCAACTGGTCTGCTGGGGATCCATGCTTCAGCTGCGCCACTCTGATCAGCAACTAGGGGAATCCACACGCTCCAAGCTCCATGACCTGGACATGAGGATCCAGGGGAGTCAGATAAAACTCCCCAGGCGAGTGGTGAAGCAAAAGCCAAGTGGCGAGCAAGGGTAAGTATATGTAAAGCAATAAAACCAATAAAGCCGAGGACGAGCAAATCTGATTGTATGGTTTCAGATCACAGCTCCATAAGACTAGTACGTCGAAGGAATAATCCAAACAAGAAAACCCTCATCTATATACCTTTATCTCATGTCACCATAATCCAAGCACATACAACCCGACTATACTCAGGGCATGATAAGATAATGAACAGGAGGCAGGTGGATACAAGGGATAAAGCAGAGCATGAGTAGTTAATACTATAATACTCATAAAGCCGAAAATCCGAAGTAAAATCCCGGACAAGCAAATATGGTAAGGCATATCACAGATTCATAGCCGTTTAAGCTGCAGGCTTCAGTATGCGTCCCATTCCACATACTTCTACTTACAACTTAAAGAGCAGGTTATTATCTTGACGCTTTATTATAACTCGTCTTACCCTGATATCTAGATATGTGAACTAGCGTCCCAGCACACATATATCCATATCTGAGTAAAGCAAGGTTGTTATTGGAAACCAGCGGGGGTATCAACGAACTATGTTTACAGTGGGTCCCGTACATACCCGGGACCACGGCCCAGGATTGTTCCGTTGCTTGGTGGACGGAACCTGCTGCAAGGCGATCAGGAGGGTCTTATGGAATGCCCTTATCAAGATGGTACCAAGAAGGAGGGAGCCAGCACTCCCCTCGGTCCCCTGGAGGCCCACAGGTCAGACCGGAAGTTTTAGTTGCACAACATGCCTAATACCACTGTAAACACGAACACATATTGATAGCCGCAAGTTTCCCCCGACCCGATGCAAGTTGGTCCTTTTTATGGCTTGTTAACAAGATTATCAGATTACGGGAATGAGTAGGAATATAACTGGTTATAACAGGAGATGGCCCTACAGATTCAAGAGGTGGCCCCCACAGATTCGAGAGGTGGCCCCCACCACGTATGTGGTGTGGCACTTTGTTCCATGTGGCACTTTGCTCTGAGGGAAATGGATTCTAGAGGTGGCCCCCACAGATTCAAGAGGTGGCCCCCACCACGTATGTGGTGTGGCACTTTGTTCCATGTGGCACTTAGTTCCATTCAGGATAACAGGTCACTGTATGCAACACAGGATAACAAGGCAGGATTCCCGTAAACGTGATAATCACAAGGTCAAGTATATCATGCTGGGTGTCAAGTGATAGCATGACAGGAGGATGATATTGGCAGGTGACAAGTCATGTCAAGAGATTGATATTAGTCCGGTGGCAAGTCATGTCATAACAAGGGGTCTTGCCAAGCAGTAGCATGTCTGATGTTAGGTGATAATAAATCAGTTGTCAGGTGATATACATGTGTTAAATAGTAGCATGTAAATGACAAGTATGAAGTAATGGCATGTAGTAAAGCAGTAGCTGAGCACAACCAAGCGGAGCTGAGCAAGCTGGAGACATAGACAGCAACCAGTATTTAACACTAGAGCGTCTGGCAAGATTACCGGGACAACTCGGCTTAAAGTGCGAGTAGAAAATCCGGCAGCATCTCGCCTAGACGAATCAAGTGGTAAAGCACTGAACGCTGATCATGACAACCAGGCGGGGCCGAAGACCTGACGGTCCCAATCACTTCCCTTTCGAGATAGTGAGTGACCGGAGGCTGCACTGAGAAACCTGACGGTCCCAATCACTTCTCTTTCGAGATAGTGAGTGACCGGAGGCTGAAGAACGGAGAGACCTGCCGGTCCCAATCACTTCTCTTTCGAGATAGTGAGTGACCGGAGGCTGAAGAACGGAGAGACCTGCCGGTCCCAATCACTTCCCTTTCGAGATAGTGAGTGACCGGAGGTTAAAGGCTGAGAGACCTGCAATGTTAGTACCACATGAACAAGAATTAACTACCATAATACAGGCATTCGTCACAGAGCAATACATGTCCAGACATTGGCACTCGGCCATACACAAATACAGGGACTCAGCCCAATACAATACATGAAAACATGGAGTAAAACACATGTCGACCCGACGAAGCGGGGAAACCCAAATGGAGGCGAGAGCGAGAACACTCGCCTAAGTCTTTAGAAGACATAGTGAAATCCTCGATCCGGAATCCAGGGAATCAACGCGTCAACGCGTTAGAGAAAAGTGATAGAGAGAGGAGGAAATCAAGACAGAAAGGAAAGAGAGTGAGGAGAGAGAACGTGAGAGCTAGAGAGAGGTCCATATTCAAAGAAGTAATTAACCACAGCAGACAGCCAAAGTTAGTCGACTAGGGAGAGGCAAGTAGTCGACTTATAAAGGAGTTAGTCGACTATAGAGAAAGGGATAGTCGACTAATAAGGTCGCGTCTCGTAGAGCCGCGTCTTCAAGAAAAAGTTAGTCGACTAGGAAAAAGGGGTTAGTCGACTAATAAGGTCGCGTCTCAAAGGGTCGCGTCTTCAGGAAAAAGTTAGTCGACTATAGAGAAAGGGGTAGTCGACTAATAAGGCCGCGTTTCAAAGGGTCGCGTCTCAAAGGGTTGCGTTTCAATGAGTTAGTCGACTAGGATAAGGGGGTAGTCGACTAATAAAGGGTTCAAGTCGACTAATGACTGGGTCAAGTCGACTAACAGAGTGCAAACAGAGAGCAGAACCTGACTTTTGAGGGTTTTGTGTTTGTTGATTATCTTGCATGATATAAGAATTCAAGTATGAGAATAAGTTGTTCAAGTCTTTGGCGAGGAAAACCACTCGCCTAAAAATGTTACTTTGAAGCCTTGTGCATCCGGAATAATCGTTGTCATCAATTATCACCAAAACGATTACCGGAATAATCGCGAACGATTACCGGAATAATCTACGGCGATATTGTCGACGAAGAAGAGCACGGCCCCAATCTGAAAGGAGTGGCCGGCCTTCACAAGGGACGGAGGTTGATGGTGCAAGTATAGTTCAATTTGAAAGATTGGAGTTTTGAAAATAAGGTTTCGGAGAACGAAGCTATGGCTCGTCGGAAAGAGCACGACGAGGAGATGAAGATGGCGCGGTCGTTGGTGGCTAAGATGGAGTATGAGGTGGTGGAGATGGTGATGAAGCTATGGAGGTTAATGGGTCATTTGGGTGGAGAAGAAGAGGAAGAAGATGATGGTGGAGGTGGTGTTGTGGTTGAAATGGAGGAGGAGATGGAGGAGAATGAGGTGGAGGATTTGGTGAAGGAGTGGTGGAGGAGATGGTGGTGGAAATGGAGGAGTAGTGGCCGGCCAAGGGAGTGGGCTGCTGTTGGCCTCTCTGTTGGCTGCAAAAAGAAGAAGAGAAATGAAAGAGGGAGAAGGAGGGAGTGGTTATATAATGGAAGGAGATATAATATAATATGTGTGTTCTCTCTTTCCAAGACAAAAGAGAACGCACAAAAGGAAGTTGTGTCTCCTTCTCCAAACGCAGCCCTCCACCTGCGTTTAGGCCAAAATGGGCCAAAGGCGGGAATTAAAACCGCGCCCAGGGAAAAAGCCAAAAGCTGCGTTTAACAAAAGGACAAAAGTCATAATGACTTGATTGGAATTGATTAGCAGTGCATTAAATGCAGATAGAAATGGAATCTCCGCATTTAAGATCAGATCCGGGACTGAGGATTCTCGCGTCTGAGGAGGAAGAGAGAAAAATAAATAAATATGATATCTGGATAGATTCCGGTATTCGGGGAAAACACCGGAAACTCCAGAAAAGCCCAAAAAATGGAGTAACTCAGAAAGCTTCCCAAAAATTCTCAAAAATAATAAATATATAAAAATATTTTTGGTGAAATCGATTTTCAGAAATAAATCCCATTTTTAAAATAAAAATCCTGAAGTCAACCGTCAATCTCGGTCTACACCGGATTGGCCGGATCTTGATAAAATCGGAAAATTCTCAGAAAAAGTATTTAGATAGAAAATATAATTTTAAGAAGTTATGGGAAAGCCGTTTCTTGAAATTCAACTCCGTTTGTAAATTAAAAATCCGGGAATCGGTCAGCGGTACTGGTCGACACCGGTTTTGAAGACTTTCAACTTAATTCAGGAAAATTCCAGAAAATCATAGAAAATCTAAAATATTGGAAAATGATGTTTAAAACTGAAATCGGTCAAATCGGAATAACGAAAACACCAAATCGAGCAATTCACTAGGATCGGGTCCTCGGTTCAGACTAGGGCTGACTCCGGGTCCGTGAATCCGGATCTAAGACAAAACGATCATATAAAGAATTCATAATAATAAAAAAAATACAGGAACTAAATCGAAAAATACGATCGAAAAATCTGAATACGCAACTAAGTACGTATTCCGGGAGCGGGGTGTTACAACTCTGTCAGCGGCGAAACCGATCAACAGAGCCACAGAGCCGGAGGTGGAGAGGGGGGTTGAGGGGAGGAGGATGGAGGAAGGGGAGGGGAGGAGGAGGGTCTCTCTCTCTCTCTCTCTCTCTCGCTCTCGTGAAGACAGACGGATGAACGAGCAAAATTCGTGAAGGAGTAACTAGAAAAAATCTCTCTTCGGTCGGTTTTGATTATAATATGAATTAATTAAGTTAATTTCAACAGCTAGTTCTTGTGGGTATTTTTTTAGACAAGCCCTCTAATTTATTTTTATGTCACTATCTCTGCGCCTAATTTTTTTTTTTGTTGCTTATGTATGTTTAAATTGAGTATTTTAAATATGTACCCCCAAAATTTATCATATTTAAAAACTTACCTCCCAAGCCAATAATATTGACCGCATATCCGCGAAAATTTTGAAACCAATTACTTTATCCCCCAAATTTGTTAGCGTTTAAGAATAAAAATATTTTTTTATTGTTAAAATATTATAAATAACTAATCTACCATTTAAACTCTAATTTACACTGTGGACATAACTTCTTACTTCCTTCCTTCACTGCAGTATGACTAGGCCACGGCCTACGTGGGAGTTTCTCAAATAAGCCCTCGAATTTAGTTTTATGTTGATATGCTGGTCCCTAATGTATTTTGAAATTTTCACAGCCATGTCCTGCCATTAAAAACTATCTCACAACTTCACGTGTCTTCAGGGGCTGTTTGGTTGCAAGGAAGTGGGCGGAAGTAAGGAAATAGGGAAGTATAATTGCTCACTTTCCTATCTATCCAAACACCGGAAAAAGAAAATAAGAAAACCTCTTTTCCTTTTATCTTTTCTCTTTTACACAACCATTTCCTCACTTCCAGAGTGCTACAGTTAATTTTGTGGTCATGTAAATCACATTTGTAATAAATTGTAGCACAAAACAGTTAATTTTTTGACCATCTAAATCTCAATTGCATTCTAATTATAGTCTATTTTTTATTTTTCTTAATTAATTTTTATTTTAATATTATTTTACGGTCAACTTTATGGTCAACTTTTCCACTTCTACTTTCACATTACCATCGAAACATCGGAAAAGACAAAATATTCTCCAAACCACACTTCCCAACAACATCCAAACACCGGAAAACTTACTAACCAATTCTCAAGTTCTAAAGGGAATTATTACTACTTCCTCAATTCCTCACTTCCTCACTTCCTCAATTTCTCACTTCCTCACTTCCACCCTTAACCAAAAGATTGCAAGTGGGCGGAAGTGGGAAGTGAGGAAGTGAAAGTAAGACTCTTTTCCTGTTGGAAATAGAAAGTGGTCGCTAAATTTTTCGATGTTTGAATGATAGTTGAGAAATGCAATTGAGAAAGTGTAATGTCTTTTTCAATATTTAATTAGAGTAAAAAAATGAAATTGAAAAATATCTCCTTTCTTTGTCAGTGTTTGGTTTGTGTTTGATTGATGCCGTAAAAGTGTGCGTGGAAAAGTGAATTATTTCTTATTGTATTTTGTATCTTTTTCCCCTTACTTTACCCCTCCAACGGTCCTTAGATCCATCATCATGCAGCAAAAAAAAAGTACGACAAAATTTATGAAACACTAGGCTCGAAAAATAAATGTACAAAATAACAAAAGTTTACAAAAATGGATCTAAAATCCACAAGTAGCTCAGAGCCGCACTTGTTCATTGCTTTTTCAATCAAACAACCAGACAGTCAACACACATTCAATCAAATATGCGCACTCCATATTTTCACCACCTACTTTGAAGAAGAACACGGACCACAACACTGATTGGATGAAGGCTTTCTATCACCAAACGTCAGGGCGAGGTTCACCGGGGCATCCGTCTGCGAGAGGGGTAGACGTTCTCGCCGACCTTCCATCTTGGCACATCGATCATGATCCTGGCCTCATCTTCCAAGTACTTCAGAAAAATCTGTAGGATACGCCGACAATGTAAGCATATGATGGACGGTGGCAATAGGCGACTGAAGGGGAAAACTCAGAGATTTTACCTTTAATCCTCTTTAGCTTGAAGCATGGGAAGTGTATTGCCCTTCGAGCAGCATACTTCTCTTCCTTGAGTGCCCACATATTTGAAAACTGAATGGAAAATAAAGATAAAAGGTTTTCTGCTGCTAGGAAATCAGATATATGCTGATCAACACCGAATGCAAACAATTGAGTAACCGATTCATACTCGAAAAAACTGAGAGGAGAAACATAACCTGTGCTGTGCCGTGTCTACAGGGATGGCCGCATTATCTTCCACCCAAAACAACACTGCTCTTCTGACTCTCATTTACCCATGCTCACAAGCAGAGTAAACCTGTAACTTTTTTGGGATACTAGTAAATAAACTCATGCGGTTGATAACCAATCCTTTCATATGTATCCCTGGGTTCATCTAGGAATCCATGGACTGAAGAATATGCTACCTTCTGCAAACAATAATCAACCTGTTCAGGTAAACAAGAATATGCTACCCTTGTAATCTGCAATGCACTGATATGCATATGGAAATGGGGTATGGATAGAACGCAATACACAGAGGCATGCAAAAACACACACATGCACGTGCATAGGTGCACGCAGAAACTCCCACCTCCATGCACCAAATCAATGCTTCTCCCCACCTGCTGTCAATCAAATGCAATCCATTAACAAGTTGACAAACACACATAACAAGATTGGATTTTGCAATCTAGAACAAGATTATTACCTGAATTCCCTTCTGGGTCTCTCTAAAAACAATGAAAAAACAATTGGAAAAAAATAGTAACAAAATAAAAACTCATTACCAGTTCTTCCCTGTCAAGTTCAATGGCAGCTTCCTGATAGCTGGCCTGCTTCCCTGGGCAACAGTTGTACATCCATGTGAAGTCTAATTCAAGCAATAATACTACGTTTGATCAAATAATATCGAGAACAAGAAAATTTGATATCACCAACATGCAAGACATAATAGTTGTCGGACTTAAAGAGATGATGTCACATATATAGATATGGTAAGGAATACGTAGTGTTAGCACTAATTGTGCAAAGTACTCGATACGGATTACATCAATTCGTATTCTGCAAATCTTCCCACATTTGCTGAGCTATTTGTTCCCTAAGTTCAACCCAAGCATTATTCTCCTCTCTAATGTCTCTATGCGTCCGTCCCCCTTTAGACACATTTTGTGCAATCCAGTCTTCCTCACTTGGGACAAAATCATCACACCCGTGGGACATGATAAAATTATGAAGTATGCAACATGCCAGCACAATATCAACTTGGGTGCGAAAGGGGAAGAATGGTCGTGACGCTAAAATCTAACCTTCCTTTCAACGACCCAAAAGCCCTCTCCACTGTTGTCCGGAGGGAGGAGTGGTAATAGTTGTATAGCTCCTTGTAGTTGCTTGGAGCTCTCCTACTAAAGTCACTCAAATGGTATCGAACTGAGCGGTACGGGGCTAAGAATCCAGGCCTTGTGTTGTACCCAGCGTGACAGAGATAAAATTTCCCTACGTTAGCCCCAAAATAAAAGAGGGTTAAGGAATTGTTAGGCCATATTCTTATTGCTGAGTGTTAAAAATGTAGCAAGATGTACTGTACTACCTTCAGGGGGTCTCAAACTGTGTGGGCGTTCAAGGGCGTCATGAAGTACAGTGATATCGTGAGCTGATCCTTCCCATCCCGCAAGAACATAGGTGAAGCTCAGGTCAAAGTCTATCGCTGCCAACACATTCTGTGTTGGATATGGTTTTTTCCCGTAGAACGGGCCGGCTTCAGCATCTGGAACATTTGCATGGATATGTGTCCCATCAATTGCTCCCACGCAATCCTACCAAATTAGCAGTGAAGTGGTTAAGCATTGTATCAGTAAGATCTCATAATATTTAAGTTGCGTATTATGTGAAAAAAATTTACCTTAAAATAATTACAGAACCTAGGGTCACCGGAGATTTTTTCATGAACATTTGTGCTAGGTCCATGAATGTAATCCCGTCTAAGTTCTCCAATTGCGTGTAGAACATTCTGGAATTGGCGACTTATAGTCTCACCTGATCGTAGGAAGTTGACGTCATGCACTCTGTTACGGACATTATGACCCACCGTGTGCAAAAACAAACCCAGTTGCTCTTCCACGGTGACATATTGTGTATCATGTAGGAGGCCCCTACTCCTTAGCAAGGATGAAAGATTGAAGAATACTTCTCTGTCCATCCTGAACACATTGCGGCAGTTTATATCACTTGACTCTATAACTCTACGCAGGTACAAACCCCTCTCACTACCCCTAATGTGTCTAGGGATGCTTTGTGTGATTTCCATGCGACCGGTCATCCACATCATGACGACACATGCACATGAACAAAGAATGAGAAGCCCGATTTCCTCATCCTCGCCATCCAGCCCAAGATCCAGAAAGTTATCCATGAACTACATTAATGGGAACATGTGTATATTATTCAGCGTGAAATTTGAAGAATTCATTGTTAACATTCAAAGATACACCGAAAACCCACTTAAACATATATAGATACATTCTAAAATTCTATTAATTACTAAGCAATATTGACACACATAGAATCATGACAGATAGATACCTAACACATACAGATACATAACAAATTTCTATAATTAATCGATGCAATATAGACACATTTTGAAACACCATGGCACATACAGATACTTAACAAATATATTTAATATGCAAATCTAACATATAGATACCAATCCAGGCAGAATCATTTATCTAACAGCAAAGCCAGGCAAATAATACAACAACTAAGCCATTTGCCCCAAGTATTTGGGGGTAGGCTACATTAACAAAAGAGAATTACGCCGAATCAAGCACATGGATCAGCTTTCTCCACTCATTCCTATCGAGCAACATGCCTTCATTAAGACCTAAAGCTAGGAAATAATGACATGTTTTCATTGTTAACATGCAAGGATATACAAGTGGTGGTCTAAACATGTCACACTATTATTGATAATCTCTCATGACCATATCTCATAATTTTTGGTAGAAATTAAGATATCAAGTTAATTTTCTAATATATCTTCGTAGCAATTTTTTTTTAAGAAGTGTTTCTCTGGAAAAGACTTCTCCACATATTGTTCCAGGTTAGGTTTAGTTTCCAAAGCCTCTTATGAAATCCCAAACCCATGTATATACAATAAAAAATTTTCAAATAACAACAGTTTATTGATCTACACAACTCTTGGTGATGGTGGGTTGGGGTTATTTAATTAAGTAAAATTAAATTGCAAGTAGTTAATACCCAGTATTTTCTGAATTATACATTTAGATTGATCCTGCGCAGAGGTTCGAAATAACTCTGATAACTAAACATTGGAAACCAAATTAAGAGCAACTTTTGGGGACCAAAGACGAATATTTACTATGCAGCGCATACCTACAGCATTAAACCAAATGAAATATAAAAATGTATGTATGTAATTTAAACAACTCGTTCTATTCTTCTAAAAGATCCATACCACAACTCCTGCAAAGAGAAAAAGAAAAAATTAGGATTGCCAATTTCTCAGCCAACATACCAGAGATCTGAAAGCTCCACTCTTGCTCTCTTCCTCAGTTTCCCACAAGCAGCACACAAAGGCAACTTGGGAACTGAGGGTTCCATGTCCTATTTATGAAGAAGAACCGCGGCCCTTGCCCAGTTATTGAAGCACTTGGAGGAATCTGCACTGTTGCCTTGGACCTGGAGAACTCTGATTCTCAAAGCTCCTTTACTCAGAACCAAAAAATGGTGGAATCAAGGTCTCGTGATGCGTACCAGGGGGCGACACAAATTGACCACACAAGCCAGGGCACCCGCCCTCGAGAGAAAAGCTCAAAGCGCCATGGCTGCTTGCGGGACATCGAGGCTACAGGGGCGGGAATGGACGTCACGGGCCGCGGGGGGACACGAGGACTTGCCAGTAGATAAATCACGAGCAGTACAGTATGCCGAGATCTTGCTCTCTCTCTCTCCAGAGAGAGCTTGATTAATATGCTTCTCTGCAAACTCAGTGAAACTAATCATTTATATTTATGGTCTGTTTGGTTATCGTAATGACCGTAATTCGTAAGTTATAATTGATAAAATTTTTTATGCTTGTAAATGAGTTACATGCATGTAAGTTTTACAGTGTTTGGTTACTAATATAAAGTTGTAAGTGGGAAAGTGTATTGTGTTTTACGGTATTTGGTTGTCAAGTCGTAAGTAAAAAAGTTGATCACGAAACTAACTATTTGGTGATTTAAAAAGTTTTAATATTGTAAATAAATATTAAAAAATTAATATTAACATAAAAAATAATACAAATTTGCATGACCACAAAATTAACTGTAACTGGGCTGTAAGTGAGTGGTAATTGAGTTGCGTAAGTCTTTTACGAATTACGGTCCAAACAAACGCTGTAGTTGTAATTGGCTTGTAAGTCATTTACAAATTACGGACTTTTACGACTTCTACGATTAAACAAACGACTCTTTAGTTCATTAGGAGTTCATACCTTTTCTACTATTATTTTCTCATTGCTATAGACTTTCTCGTGAATCCAAGTCTTAATTGATGGGGCTGTTTATTTGATCGTAAAAGTCGTAAAACTCTGTAATTTTTAAATGACTTATAAT
Source organism: Agave tequilana (assembly GCA_038442645.1). Lineage (NCBI taxonomy): Eukaryota > Viridiplantae > Streptophyta > Magnoliopsida > Asparagales > Asparagaceae > Agave > Agave tequilana. The sequence continues at coordinate 11,640 of JAVJIF010025022.1, read as the reverse complement.
CTAATTACAACTATGGTGTTTGTTTAAATCGTAATTCGTAAAAGACTTACGCAACTCAACTACCACTCACTTGCAACTCAATTACTACTTACTTACAGCTCAGTTACAGTTAATTTTGTAGTCATGAAAATTTGTATTATTTTTATGTTAATATTATTTTTTTAATATTTAGCATTTTTAGTATTTATTTACAATATTAAAACTTTTTAAATCACCAAATAGTTAATTTTGTGGTCAACTTTTTCACTTACGACTTACACATTCGAAAGCCAAACACCGTAAAACACAAATACATTTTTCTACTTACAACTTTATATTACCAATCAAACACCGTAAAACTTACACGCATGGAACTCATTTACAACTGTAAAAGATTTTACCAATTACGACTTACAAATTACGGCCAATTACGCCAACCAAACATACCCGATATTTACAAAATCTTATATAAATGCTTACGGTTGATAATTGAAGGTTCGTTTTTCTGTTGTGGAAAATAGGTCGTAGTATAATGCATGTAAGATTCGATCCTTGTATCTGTTATCATGAAGATTTTACTACTATAGTACAGTGACACTTGTAATTGAAGGGTCGTGAGAAAGAAGGATAAAAACATTTTAAGATTTGGAGATGAATTAGGTAAAATTATTAGATAATGTGTGAGATTAAGGTATGCATGTGAAGGCACCACACACACAAAAAAAGATTGAAGGATATATTATACAAGTAAAGAAGATAAGATAAAGATGTTTAAAGCGGTTTAAACCTGTTAAATTTCATTTAATAATAGATTCTTTTAGCAAAATTAGATATGAAATGTCCTAACACGCAGTAAATAAATAAAGTGAGACCCGCCTAAAAAAGCACGGTCAAAAATAATTAAGAGTTGGGCTCTTATTTTAGGCTTATTTTATTTTAGGGTCAAGACCAGCACCCACACTAGTCCTGGTCTCAACCTTGGCCTTAAGAAAACCCATTTAGGCCCTACTATGAGTCTAAATACTATGTAAAATATACTTATTTTTCAATTAATATTATCATTACACCACAATTTAGTAGCATCTTATAATTTTTAAAATTTAAAAGTCAAACTAAAGACTCCTATTCTCAGAAAATGTAAGGTTAAGATGTGAGTGTTTTTTTTCTCTTTCATTGTTAAACAGCCTTAGGGCTTAAATGGAGACTCTAAAGCCAGCCCAAGTTGACTAGACTTTACCAAAGTTTGACTTGTCTAGCCGGTCTTTTGTTTACAAATCAGGCTTGGCGAGCTGGCTTTGTTCCTGATATTTATTGTGGTACTGGAACAAAGTTTCAAGTTCTATCAAGTTTCCTAACTAGAAGGGATAGGGCTTATTAGGAAATTGTTGCAGATTTCTAAATCAATGAGGTTCACTAGTTTCCTAATTTCATGTGGGATCATTGAAGAAAACGTATTACTGTAAAGATATAAGATTTGAAGTTTTGTTAGATTTGCCAAATTCAAAGGGAAGGGGCTTATCAAGAGATTATTGTGAATGTCTAGAATAGTAAGCCTTCATAGATGTCCTGTTTCAAGAGGGATGGAGTCAGAGAGCTGTTTTGTCTAAGAGCCAAGATGTTTAGCTTGATCATATTTTCCAACCTCAAAGGAAGGAAACCAGTTAAAAGATTATATAAATGAGAATGTTAGATGAGTCAAATATACTAAATTACCTATTTCTTCAAGAATGGTGCCATAAAGACTATTTCTGCAGAGATACATTGTACGCAGCTTGGTGAGGTTTCCCAAACTGGAAGGGATGAAACCTGCTAGTTGATTCGTATAGACTCTTAGGTGAACAATTCTACAGAGATTTCCTAGTTCCATAGGTATAGACCCTTGAAACTCGTCATTTGAAAGATCCAGCTGAAGAAATTGGGAGAGATTGGCTAAAGAGAGTGGCAGATTGCACATCATTCTGTTGTAGGCCAAATCGAGTGAAATAAAATTGGTAAGTGAGCCAATGCTTGGTGGAATGGGTCCGAGGAGGTTGTTATGATGGAGGTGGAGGTGTGTGAGAGACAAAATGGAGGAGAAGTCAAGAGAATCAAGCTTACCTTCTAAGCAAGCACGAGGCAAGTCAATATTTGTCAAACTACTTCCACAGCCTCCTCGCCCTCCTTCACACATGATTCCAAACCACAAGCATGCATTGGTATCGGGAGTCCAAGAACTGAGGGTGCTAATATTTCCATTTTGAAGAGTGGATTTTCAGTGGAGGAGGGCTCTAGCTTCTGATCCTAAAGAGGAAACATTAAATGGTGAGCGAGGAGGAGCAGCAACAGCAACAAAGGATGTGCTTGCTGCAACAGTTGGGACATGAACAAGGAAGAAAACTATGAATACAAGAAGAACCGAAAATGACAGTATTGAGTTAAGGTCTTAGGGCACCATCCAAAAGATTAGTCTTCTATGTGGAGTTGCTCAAATCCTTAAATACCCACCCAAGTCTAGCCGATGTGGGATTATTTGTTCGACCCAAATCCCAATAATCTCCCCTCGAACAAAGAGTCTCCCTGCAAGCTCAACTATCTTCACACCGGAAGATCAAATGCTCTATCGAGATACAATTTCTTCACCGCGTGGGTGGAGGTATGCCATTCGTGAAGCACAAATTGCTGCCAAATCCTCGAGACCCATGTAATATCCCCGAGTTCATAATACTGTATTATTATTTTTAAATATTTTATCTGGTTTGACTTATCATTTTATTTATTAACTTGATTTAAGAATTTCTATTACTACTTGTTTTTAGTAGGAATTGTTATTAATCATTAATATTATTAATATTATTAGTATGTATTGTTATTGGTATATATTAATATTATTATTGTTAATATTGTTATTATTATGGTTAGTGCATTGTTATTATAATTATTGTTGTTGTTATTGACATTATTAATTATATTATATAAAATATTATTGTAAATTAATATCTTTGTTATTACTAATTACCATAAAGTATTAATACTATCCATTCTTGATTATAGTTATTACTATTGTTGTTATATTATTATTATTGTATTATTGTTAGTTATTTTATTAATATTCCTAATTATTATTTTTAGTATGTGTATCATAGTGAGTCTAGCCTCTCTCTCCTTTAATCTTCCCAAACCCTATAACTCATGATCTATACCCATTACACCCACGAACCCATTACCACAACCCGAAACCCATTACCCAATATCTAAATTCTAATCCTAACAACACAATATAAATCCTAACTTATTAGAGTCTAATTATAACTAATCTAAACCCAAAATCCCTTCATAATGTTTCTCTTCCTTTTTTTCCCCAACACACACACCCGACTTCCACCCAAATCACCACAGCCTTCCTGCTCCTTCAACACCAGCCTATGTCTCTAATCCTCTCGCCATCATGGTCGTGCCGCATTGCCACACAAGCTCCGCCATGGCCGTGAGCATCCCTTGTGCCTTTTCCCCTAGTGCGCTAGTCCACCCTCTTCCTCTCTGCGCCAACACTCCCTAGATCTGCACCAGGGCCACCACAGCCTGCAACCTCCAACCCGAGCACATTGGAAGTCCCTTCCTCACCTCTCCTCCGTGGCCATCTCCAACGCAGGCAACACCCGCACCCGGAGCACCAAGCCTGACCCCCTCTCCCTCGACGCACCACCCGAGACTCCACGCACAGACCTATCCCCTCGGCTATCGCCGGAGCGCATCATCGATTGCACAACAGCCCGGACTCCACCGGCGGCCTGCCCTCTTCCCTGGCGCATATCTGCACCCGCAACCCCCCAGGAACCCCCTAGCACTTGGGCCTCCACCCTCCATGGCAAGGCTTGGCATACCTTCCTCCTTGGCTACCCTCTGCAGACCCATGGCCACGCTCCCAGTAGTGCACCAATATTCCTCGGGCTCCCTCTCCTGCACCCACCCGCACCAGGCCGTGATCACCACACAGCCCTCCCCCTTAGTGGCAGCCCATACCTTGGAGCCTTCACCGGAGCCCGTGACTCCCCGATCTCCTCCTCGGAGCACGCGACATCATCTCCACGGCCCCCGGCGAGCTGTGGTTTCCCTCCGCGGCCTCCGCCGGCGAGCCATCCCCTTTGCCACTACCGTGAACCCCAGGTCGCAGACCACCCCCTTTGCTGCGTGAGTCTATTCCTCCTCTCTCTGTGTTTAATTGTTATGTGTGTGTAATTATATTACGTGTGTGTCTTGTAATTATATTATGTGTAGGGCTATATATGTAATAATGGGTAAGTTGTGTTAGTGTGCATGATTATGTATGTAATTATGAATACATGTGTGTTTATGTATGTGTACACACATGTGGGTGTGTAAAAGTATTAAGTGTATGTATGCAAATATATGTATATATATGTGTGTGTGTATGTATGTGTCTACTTGTATATGTATGTACGTGTAGGCACGTGTATTTATGTACACGTGTGTGTAAAGTGCATGTGTGCTTGTATGTGTATTTATGTTTATGCGTGTGTTTGGCTGCATGTTACAGCGTTGTGGATTCGTTCGTGCCCGAGCTCGGTAACGGGAGATTCAGATTTTGTGCCCGTTGTAGACCCGTTCACTGGCGATTCAAAGACCGACCTATGGGATGATTCGGAGGTTTGTACCAGTTTGTGAGGTGAAGACCAGACGGCGATTCGAATCCAAAACCGAGTCATTTCTTGTGAGTGTTTGCTTTTATCTCATTTTCTTATTTACCATTGTTAATATGTATTTGTGTTTTACTTTTATCATTTCATGTGACTATTTGATGTATTTTATCAGTGTGATTACCTGCATCACGTCAGAAGTCATCAGTGAATGTCCACCTTATTTATTCAGTTGATATGAGTATTTATTAACGTCATTCCATGTGTTAGTAATTTATCATTGTTGGCTTAGGCCTAGTATTGATATACCATAGACCAGATTTGATCTTGTAACTGACCTAGTTGTGATAAATCTTAGAATATAAATATATTGATCTTGAGGTTGATTGGTTTGTGATTGATATTAGTGATTCTTATTTTACGTGAAGTATTTATTGGACAAATTGTTTGGTGATTATTCCGACTAGAACTCCGTGAATATTGAGTAAGTGTCAGATATGACATTGCTTTATCGATAGACTGATTTACCGATACTTGGATTGGTATTGACTTGATTAGATATATATGATTATATATTTTATATATTGGGTTTTGGATATATCAGTGACTTAAAGGATGAATATACTGATCATAAAGGAGGGATATATTGCTGAGTTGATTGACATGAGCTTGGTGTTCATTTCAGAGGATTTTAATTAGCATTCTGATGATTGATGTAGTTGGATTGATATTTGTGAATATTCTCCGCTCTACCCTTGATTATACTGTTTGAGTATTGATGACTTTTTGATATTGATTATCAGATATAGACCATTCTGAGTTTCATGTCGCTTGAGGATGTTTCATTATTTGGATATGATTTCGGTACCTATTGATCTAGTTGACATTGAGAATATTCAGTAGAGCTCTCTTCATGATTGGTTCTTGACTACTTCAGTTTTTCAGTATAGAGATAGAGTTATTGTGAGAGTGATTTCATTGATATCAGTGATAAACATATTTAGAGTTTGACATTAGTTATTATTTGATCTCAGTTATTGGTGACCTAGAGGATTAAAATAGATTGGTAGTGATGAAAGAGCTGATTAACTATTTACTGAACTCAAGGGTTGCAATATCAGATATTCTGACACAGATCTAGTATCTGAGGTTCATGATGATTATTGAGATTATATGTAACATGGATTGATATGTGATGTTCACGACGATTGTTTTTAAGATTATAAGTTATGGGATCAATTACAGATATATTATCGGTGGATGAGACATTGATCAGTTCTACATGAGACTGTCTATTGAGTAGTATCTGAATTTGTTATTATATTAATTCATGTTATTGAAAGTTACTAGGAAAATATTGTCAGACCGTAACACATGCATTGCTTCACTGTTCTACCGTGTATACGGTAATATTGTCCACATTGTTATTGTTACATCATTGATATTGTTACTGTCACCATATTGTCTCAGTAATTGAAATAACATGGATATTGATTACTTTAAATAATAATATAAATAGACAATTTACACTGGGATTTGAAAAATTGATGGAGGAGACATCGTCTGTATTTTGGGTGGACACAGGATACAGGTTGCACAGATGAAAGACTGTTCCACTGTAAAGTTTCGGGGGATGACTGACATCTCGTATTATTCCCATTATTATTGTTATTGTTATTGACTACCTAACGGTAGGACCTAATTAAATGCCAGGTGATTGGGCCGTGATTCCGGATATGTACAGAACCCACCTAAAGTATGAACAATGTCTCCAACCAATCAGTTTCAATAACTTAAGACCCTGATTGACACATGTGATAGCGTAGTATGGGATACGCCGATTACAAGTGGAAATTGGTGTTCGCTGACATAATACATAATAATTTAGTGTAACTGATTGTCTTTGCCTGATTCATGTATGTATGTTGGACACCCGATACTACACCTGACCTGATTGGACATCTGACTCTAGTACTGACTTCTCTTATTATTGTTCATCTATATTTAACATGATATTATAGTCTTATTTCAGTACATATTTTCATAATCTTGTTTATGATATTGATTATCAGTTCTTTTATTCACATTTTATCATATTGTACACACTGTTTATATGCATGAGCAGTTCCCCTTTTCTTACACACTCATTAGGTCACTTTCTGATGACTCTGGATTTGCACGTCCAGATATTGGGCGCTTTCTTATATTTTTCAGGTGTTCGTGTGATTTGTTCGAAAGGAGGAATTGAATTGAGTAGAGTTTAGAGTAAACCATTCATGTTCATGTGCTGATTATCAAACTTTGAATATGTATGAAGATTTACTTTACTCCTTCGAATCACCGTTCGTAGCACAAGCTATAACGGGTCAGGGAGGACTAGCGATGAAAGCGTTCACGATTTTATGTTGAAGTTTTTGGAAAGGAAAACGAAAGTTCTTCTTTGTTTAAAATTGGAAAAATAAAACAAGGTAGAAAGAGAGTGAAGAATCTTGTAGAGTTTGTTAAGAAAAGGAAAACGGAATGGAAACTTTAATGAAAAACGGTATATAAAAACGGTGATGTTGGAAAAAAGAAAGTTTGTAGAAAGGAGTTTTGAAATTCAATTAAGGGAAAGCCATGACTAATCACATTCTACACTACTAACTTACTAGGCTCGTTGGGTGATTCATACCTCATGTAGATTCATTGGCATTAGTACATCTTGCTTTGTCAAATCAATGTTGTTCCAAATTGAGGTTGTGTTCTCATCTAGGCTTGGCTAGGTGGCCTCCTTAGATCATTGGCTCCAATAGATTTTCAATAATGGAATATAGGTATTCACACTTAGGTATCCTAAACAAGAATATAAGATTCATTAGTCCATCAAAGTTATAACAAGCTAGCATGAAATAAGAAACTTTATATAATAGGAGTTAGCATACTAAAGAGATCCATCTTCATGTTCCACCAAGGCACTTGTTCAAGGGACAAAGCTCTAAATGAGGCACACATGAATCATATGGAGGTGATACAAAGCACTCACTAGAATTGAAACATTACTCATCATTATTGGAAGTAGAAGACTTGTTAATTACAAGACTTAGAAATAAAAACATCCAACAATTCATATGAGTTAGAAATCACCCAAGAGGTAGTAGTTAGTAGTATTAGAAGTTAGTTAGTCATGTTAGTGAGTTAGTTAGCCATAGAAAATAAGAACAAGCAAGAATACATGGTAGAAAGAAAATGCAAGAAAGTAAGAACTTGAAAGTAATACAATAGAAAAAAAAAAGACTCAAGGAAGGAAAGCTTGAGCCCTTGTATTGAGTTGTCACTAATTCAATTACAGAGATCTCTCACCCTCACTCTCCCTTTTCTGGATCTAGAAGGAGAAAATGAAAATTACACAGGAATACTAAAGAGAGCTTAAAGAAATCCTAACAATTTTTCTAAATAAAATGCTATTCTCTCCTCTCTTTTTTACAGAGGCCTTGGGGGTCTATTTATAGGCTTCAGGAGAAGGTCACGTCCCACCATAGCCGTAGGATCAAACGCTTGATCAACGGCCAAGGAAGTGCCGCGGATCTGAGGCCAGGGCCGCGTTTCCGCGGCAGCATCTTGGCCGTTGCGCCAACAAATTCTCTGACATTCTGTTGGCATGAGACAGAAGCTCAAGAGGCCATGGCTGCTCGTGGGATATCGAGGCTACAAGGGCGGGAATGGACGTCACGGGCCAGGAGAATTGCCAGTCGATGAATCACGAGCAGTATAGTACGCTAAGATCTCTCTCTCTCTCTCTCTTAATCTAATTAAAATGTTGTCTTTGGTTGTGACACTGTGTAAGTTATAACTAAAAAAAAATTGGCCATAAAATTAACTATCTTCACACCGAAAGATCAAATGCTTTATCGAGATATGATTTCTTTACCGTGTAGGTGGAAGCACGCTTTACATGAAGCATAAATTACAGTGTCATGCACACCACTGCTAAATCCTTGAGAGCCCATGTAATATCCTGAGTTCATAATATTGTATTATTATTTTTAAATATTTTATTTGATTTGACTTATCATTTATTTATTAACTTGATTTAAGAATTTCTATTACTACTTGTTTTTAGTTGGAATTATTATAATCATTAATATTATTAATATTATTAGTATGTATTGTTATTGGTATATAATAATATTATTATTGTTAATATTGTTATTATTATGGTTAGTGTTATTATATATAATTATAGTTGTTGTTATTGTCATTATTAATTATTTTATATAAATATTATTGTTAATTAATATCTTTGTTATTGCTAATTACCATAAAGTATTAATACTATCCATTCGTGATTATAGTTATTACTATTGTTGTCATATTATTATTATTGTATTATGGTTACTTATTGTTTATTAACATTCTTAATTATTATTTTTAGTATGTGTATCGTAGTGAGTCTAGCCTCTCTCTCCTTTCATCTTCCCAAACCCTATAACTTATGATCTATACCCATTACACCCACGAAACCATTACCATAACCCGAAAGCTATTACCCAATATCTAAATCCTAATCCTAATAACACAATATAAATCTTAACTTATTAGAGTCTAATCCTAACTAATATAAACCAAAAATCCCTTCATAATGTTTCTCTTTCTTTTTTCCCAACTTACAGAGCTGACTTCCACCCAAATCCCCACAGCCTCCCTGCTCTTTCAACACCAGCCTATGTCTCCAATCCCCTCACCTTCATGATCGTGCTGCATTGCCACATAAGCCCCGCCATGTCCACGAGCATCCCTTGTACGTTTTCCCTAGTGCCCCGATCCACCCTCTTCCTCTCTGCGTCGACACTCCCTAGATCTGCAGCAGCGCCACCACAGCATGCAACTCCAACCTGAGCACATTGGCAGTCCCTTCCTCACCTCTCCTCCTTTGCCATCTCTAGCACAGGCAACAACCGCACCCGGAGCACTCAAGACTGACCCCTTTCCCTCGACGCCCCGCTTGGCACTCCAAGCATAGACCTATCCCCTCGGCCATCGCCGGAGTGCCGCATCCATCGCACCACAGCCCGGACTTCACCCGCGGCCTGCCGTCTTCCCTGGCGTAGATCTGCACCTGCAGCCGCAACCCCCCCGCAGCCCCCCAACACTCGAGCCTCCACCCTCCATGGCAAAGCCTGGTGCACCTTCCTCCTTGGCTGCCCTCTGTAGATCCATAGTCATGCTCCCAGCGGCGCACCAATCTTCCCCGAGCTCCCTCTCCTGCATCCACCCACACCAGGCCGTGATCACCGCACAACCCTCCCCCATGGTGGCAGCCCATACCTTGGAGCCTTCGCCGGAGCCCGCGTCAGAGCCCGTGACTCCCCGATCTCCTTCTAGGAGCACGCGACATCATATTCGCGGCCCCAGGCGAGCTGTGGCTTCCCTCCGTGGCCTCCACCAGCGAGCCATCCTCTTTGCCACTACTGTGAGCCCCAGGTCGCAGACCACCCCCTTTGCTACATGAGTATTCCCCCCTCTCTATGTTTAATTGTTATGTGTGTTAATTATATACGTGTGTGCGCGCTTGTAATTATATATGTGTAGGGGTTATATAGTAAAATGGGTAAGTTGTGTTAGTGTGCATGATTATGTGTGTAATTATGAATACATGTGTGTTTATGTATGTGTATATATATTCATGCATATGGGTGTGTAAAAGTATTAAGTGTATGTATGCAGATATATGTATATATGTGTCTGTATATATGTGTATACTTGTATATGTATGTACGTGTATGCACATGTATTTGTATACACTGTTGGCCCAGGTTACAATCACCCTTGTTTAGTGTATTTGATGATTACAAAACATATTAGTTATTTGTACTAAACAATTGTTGTTTAAGTGTGTTTCAGGTTTATCATCACACTAGAAGTACTCTCACTCAAATACAAGGTTCTTGGACTCAAGACAATTCTATTTGGGCTCAAGTTGCAAATATTGAAGATCAAGTGAGATAGCCCACCTTGAAGAATAGCCTTGAAGTCTTGAGCAAGTTTGTAAGTTTAGAATGTTAAAGTTTGAATATAGGAAATTTGGCTCTAGGATTTGCACACACACTTGTTTCATGTACCTATGTTTTGAAAAACTTGTTAAAAACATGTACCAAAGCTTTAGTTTATGCCTTAGTTTATATATACATGTACCAAAGCTTTATATCTTGAAAGACTTGTTTAAAACATGTATATAAACTATTTTCTGCATAATACTTAGCTATAGGTATTTCAAAATGTTTTCACAAGGGCCTGTTTGGATTTAAGGAATTGGTGTGAAGTGAGGAAGTAGGAAGTAAGATTATTTCCTTTAGGAAAAAGGGAATGAGTAGTAAGTTTTCTGGGTTTGGATGGTGTTGGAAGTGTGGTTTGGAAAATGTTTGTCTTTTCCGGTATTTGGATGGTAATGAAAAGTGAAAGTGGAAAAGTTGACCACAAAGTTGATCGCAAATAATATTAAAATAAAAATTAATTAAGAAAAATAAAAAATAGATTATAATTAGAATGCAAGTGAGATTTACATGACCAAAAAATTAACTGTTTATGCTACAACTATTATAAATGAGATTTACATGACCACAAAATTAACTGTAGCACTCGGAAGTGAGGAAATGGTTGTGTAAAAGAGAGATGAAAAAGGGAAAAAGGGTTTCTTATTTTCCTTTTCCGGTGTTTGGATAGATAGGGAAATGAGCAATTATATTCCCCAGTTCCTTACTTCCGCCCACTTCCTTGCATCCAAACAAACCCAAAAATTCCCTCTTCAAAACAGCCCAGTTTTCAGCCTCAGGCAACATCGGTCGACCGGCCGGTCGACCGCGTTGTGCCTGGACATGCACTGTTTGTGCATGTCCGTCGGCGACCGGACCGGTCGACCGACAGAGAGCCTTCTGCTCTCGGGAAATTTCGGTCGACCGGACCGGTCGACCGGAAGAAGGAAACTGGTTTCCTCCTTTTTGGTCGGTCGACCGGACCGGTCGCCGGGAGCCAACGGCTATATCCAGCTAGG